>JAODAC010079374.1:26598-45912 GCA_027575185.1 Mimaenictus wilsoni | reverse complement strand
CGAAGTTGCTTTTTTGCTTGAGTTCTTTCGGATAAATCTCGGTGCGAAGCAATTAATGCGATTTCTAATGAAGATAAAACTAGCAATAGTCATAAATTTAATTGGACTTCTTATGTTGTCCGTTGATGGAAAGTTCGCTTTATAATTTTCCGGATTTCAGATAGAAATTATTATTATCAAGATGAATTAATACAATATTAAAATAATAAAATAATGCACAGCAATTAACCTGCTTATGCTAAACTAATTGGGAAAAGCGTAATATAAATTTCTAGGAAAATTCATTCAGCGATAAGTATCATCAAACTATCCTATTATATTAATTTATTGCATATCCGACTGAGATATAAGTTCGTAGTATTATCACAGCAAATTGTTTTTCTGGTTTTGTATAGTATTTATTAAATTTCTTTTTCACCTGCAATTTTTGCACTTCGCTGTTTTTTTTCCTTAATCCGACACGCCAGGTTCTTACTGCATTTACTATTACTTTCAGTTGTTTGATTTTCCCGTTATAAACGTTACCTCGTGTGCCAACCTTTTTCAGACGTGGGTCAATCTTTTTTCATATATTTGATTGATAGCTGCTTACTTGGGAACCTCAAAGCATACTGTATTTGAAAACGTGAGTCATCGTGCATCAACGGGTATCTTTTCCCAATCGTTTCCCTACAGGAAAACGTACCAAACTCATTGTTTCGACCAATGAGAAACTTCAAACCACTATCCTTCAGCATCCTCAGTTCCTCAACATGCTTAGTTCCCCTATATAAACCCCACTCACGTACTTCTTCTGCAATCTTTTCCAGTGTCTCCAGACATACTTGTGCATTATTTCTGCATCTTTTAGTTACAAACTTTCAAATATAAATCGTACTTTATCCTCTCATTGTTAGTCATTAGCACCACTTATCCAGGTTAATCGTTTTGTTGTACTCTTTATACGACTTTATTACTAAATTCGTCAAAGTAATTTCCTTTAGTTCTACTTATACAGGTAATTTATTGCATCTTCCAAGTAAGTAGGCTTGTATTTTATGACCAGGCCGTTCCTAATTAATAAATACCTATGAAAAATGCATACCTCTCAAGGAATGTTATCTATTAATGTATGTTCACAATTATCACAGTGATAATTCTACTAGGACATTATGTATGTTACATTTATCATGATCTGTCATAATTTCCACTTTATTTAAAAACAAAAAGACAACTGTACAACAAACTCTTTTCGAAATCTAATTTTAATATCATGCCTTATGTTTACCCCAAAGTTCTCTCATTATCATATTTCTTTAAATGATATAGTTCGTAGTTATTATTTCACCATTGCCTATATTTCTTCTGTTCTTTAAAGTTCTAGAGACTTATGAAACAACGTTTACCTTTAAAACTTGTATATTAACCCAACCTATTCCAACTCAACGTTTCTCCATTTTTGACGTCGGTCAGACCGGTGTCGTCGCGTCGCCTCGCATCGTGGTTTCCTCTGTCTGACTCATGTAATAAAAGGAGATATGTTGTTTCTTTAAGTTTCTTCATCTCCTTTTCTATATTCGTCAGGCAAGGATAGATAGGCATAGAAGCCCGAAGCCGAAGTCGGCGGTCTGAAAGACGTCTTAACTATTTTCAACTCAATGTAACGATTCAGTACATTTTGTTAAAAAAAATCTATAAAAGTCAAAAACTCGGGTTCCTAGAGGATAAATGAATCACGATACATCTTCGCATCGATACCTGACAAGTGAAAGGGCAGATTATTACCGTTCTAGGACCTATTTCAAAAACACTGTGGGCCAAAGTTCAGGATTTACTTTCATGAACAATTCAAACGGTTGACCACCTATGTATGACCAGTGGGTCACTGAGTAGGCCATTTACTAATTTCAAGAAACCCACTTCTATAAATTAATATAATCCGTTTTTTACATAAATCCAAGGGTACCTCTCTACCCATATGAGTCTTAGGAATCCCTCAACAAGTCCTAGGCCGTAGGACCTTAGAGGACGCCCTCCCCCCATATGACGTATTAGAGTACTTCAAAATGATAATATCGCTGACCCAAATAAAGGGCGTTAGTTTTCAAATTGCGGATGATTTTTACAGACATCCAAAAAAGTTGTGCCCCACTAAAAGAAACTAGTTACCTTTCTTAAAAGGAAATTAAATATCACTTTAAATTTTCACTATCTCTCACTATCCACATTCCGTTAAAATGAACTTAACTATTATTTCATTATCGTTATATTTCCTTGCCTAACTTTTACTATTTGTACTTTAAAACCAACATTTTACGACTTTACTTTAACGTTATTATGACTAACAGAAACACAGTTGAAACAGACAACATTAAAAGCGTTGTTTAAACCTCCACAGCCAACATAACAGGCCACTTCAGAAGAAAATTGCAAATGGACTCGGTCAAAAATAGCCAGCTGAAAAATGGAAATTTTTGAAACGACTGTCCGCCTCATAAAAACCCAAACAGCGCTACGGTTCACGTCAGATTTCTGATTGCAATAATACCCATTACCATTCGCGAGTTTGGAGTTTCGCATTTATATTTATGTAACAGTCAAGGTCCCCTCGCAGTTCAATTTGAAGCCAGCCAGAAACAAATTTCAACTAGCACGCATTGTTGTGGAACGCAAGCCACTGCTGCCATAAAACAATGCGCGGAATGAATAATTTCTCATTATGATTTGACGTGATTTTTTATGCATTCTCAAATTACGTTACCTGCATTTAATAACCCATTTCATAAGGATATTATTTCATAGCTGTATGCATTTAAAACGCATTTGGTACTTAAAAAATGGTAACTTACATTAATGTTGTTATTTTCAAGAGATTTAATGACATTCTTCTCTTCTTTGGTTGGATAATAATCCAACACCTCGGCATTTTTATCTGGTTCCTGTTTGGCTGAACAGCACATAAACCACGGCATTGTTTCACTTAAAACTAATTAACTGTCACAGTGATATTAACCAACTAAAACACCACGAAATTGTAAGTGAACTATGTACTGAAGTTTTTTTGTAACTGTTGCACGAAGGACGCGTTCACCTCGCCAACAAACACCGCACTGGCGCGTGTGAAATCTTTTTCGCGATTTTATAATAATTTTAAATTTAGCTTATTGCCGAAACCGATGCGCACAGACGTCTCATTTGTAAGTGAGCAAATAAAGCGAGCTTGATTCGGGAGGGGAAACTCCTGGTTCCCATCCTCGTCCGAAATTAACAGCGCCCGATCGGTGATTATCTGGATGTGGCCAATAGATGCGCCCGCACAAAACTGCACGCCGCGAATTGAAATCATCAGACGTCGCCTTTTCATCAACAGCGTTTGCAAAACATCGCCTGTGTTTGTCGCATACGCATATTACACTGGCAACTGTTGAACAACACGCGATCGCATAACGCCCGTGATTTGTGTACGATTATAGTTTGCTTTCAGTAGCCAACAATACTGATAAATTGTTGCTGTCAAAACAAAACGCGTAATCCAAGTACTTTAATCAACTTAGAGAGAATTTATCGCGTCTATTTGCTTGCTCGTTGTGGAAATAAAGAGTTATGCTTCGGTTTGACAAAGTGGCATGTTATGAATTCATGCTTAACAAATTTGTTTTGATACAAATTTGATTATTTTTGCTGATTATTTTTTGTTCGAAAATTATTCGTTGGAAAATTTACATGAAGTAGGTAAACAAAGTTGGTTTAGCAATTCATATACATTGTAAATGCAATAACAATCAAAATAAAGTTGTTACTAGGCATACTAAAGTTTTTCATATGTATGCACTGAAAGGCGGCTTTTCCGCATGGGCGGAAAAAAAACATGAGTTTAGCGTGCGTCAAAATCATCAAGCTACTAATGAAAAGATTTAGTCGTCATGCCCGCCTATTATAAAGATTAAATATTAAGAACAACTAAACAAGAAAAAAAAAACATGAAGGAAATGATAAGTAGGCCTGAAAATAAACATAAAAAAGACAAAAATGAAACACGAAAATGAAAGACAAAAACAAACATGTGAAAGAAATAAATAAAAATGGGTGATGAAATATATGAAATAATAAACACTTTCAGATACCTAGGGGTAACCTTAAATTTCCAAGGGAAGACTGACCAAGAAATAGAAGCCAAATTACTAGCAGCAAGAAAACATACTATGTAAACAAGAATGTACTAGATAACGAAGAAATAGCAAAAACACAAAAATATAAATATATAAGACACTTATAAGTACTAATGTATGCTAAGAAGATCATCACCTAGAAGACTCCAAATTGTCACGTAGTTGTTATTCACCACATTAAGAGGGCCGGGGCCGACCGGTACCACGTAGCGGTAAAATGCCGAACTAAAACGTAAAATTCAAACTTTGTTCTAAAATAGTTTCTAATCTGCATGTTACAGGATGCCCATCCTTGTACGGATCGATTCCTCATTAAATATAGTTGGTTTTGATATGTACATTTACGACTAAATACGAGTAAATTACGACTAAATGTACATTACGACTAAACGTTGGGTAATTATTGAGATATTTACCGGGTAAAAAACGTCTTTTCCGAGAAATGTCGAGTTTCAGGTTTTTCATTTTTTTCATATTTCATATTTTAATTAGATTATAAATCATGCACCAATCGATTCAGCGTGAAAATATCTTCAAAATCCTGGGACAGTTTTTCATTTGACTACTTAGAACCGATTGTTCTACCTGAACCTGATTATCACAATAATCAGATAAATATCTCAATAATCACCCAACATTTAGGCATAAATATGCATATCAGAACAAACTATATTTAATGAGGAATCAATCCGTACAAGGATGGACATTCTGTAACATGCAGATTTGAAAATATTTTAGAACAAAGTTTGTATATCACGTTTTAGTTCCGCATTTTGCCGCTACGTGGTACCGGTCGGATCCGACCCTCTTAATAAATAAATTATTAAACCATCACGAAAAGAAACAGGAAGCAAATAGTAAACACGGGTGTCGGTGCCGTCCAGAAAATGATCAGTCGCCGACACCTCGGAATCAATGTTTGTCACAGCTGGCACTGTGACCCAGCGCTCTGCAGAATCAGCAGCAATAATAGCCGGCGAAATCTTTGAAACCTGAACCGCCAAGGCACGTTTCTTAATCATCACGTAATTTCTTTTGGCAATAATTATAATTGTTATACATATTTCTATTATTGTGCGGAAACACTCACAATCCGTATCGTCTACAACATACTCACCTAGACTATGCTTGCTTAATTTAAACTAATCACCAATATCAAAATGGCATTTATCCAAACTAAACCCACGTTAACTTAAGTTAAAAATACCTATATCAATTTGCCTTACAATATACATAACAAATAGAAATATATTAATCTAGTCTCACCAAATTTAGTAACATTATTAATAATTATTCATAATCTAACCAAATCTAATTTAGAAGAAAACGTCACCTTTTTTTCTAATTTAGTCCAATAAATACCTAACCTAACTTAAGGTAACTAAGCATAATCTAACCCAGCAGTTCTCAAAAATTTGAAAAAATTATTTCGTGGTATCTTTTAAATTTTTTCTATATCACGTGGACCCCACGTGGTTGCGTGGTGGGCTAGTAAGTGTCTGTATGTCTCAAGGAACCGCCCTCCTCAAATTATTAAAATAACATCAATATGCGACAGGAAACGCGGAATTGCGGACGCTGATGCGCAAATTTAAACACCTTAATAGACACTAGTCTATTCATGTTGGGGTCCCTAAGCTATGAAACCATTTTAGTGGGACCCCCAACATAAAAAAATTGAGAACAGTTGTTTAAAAGTAAACTAATCAGAAAATAGTAAAACTTAATCTAACAATGTTTAACTTTTGTTTTCTAACTTATCCTGACTTAACCTAAACATTAACCTTACCTTAATCCGTAGCAATAAAAATATAACTTGGAAATTATTCTAGCCAAACAAACATATTCTAACCAGTTTACATCTAAAATAGTATAATTAGGCGATTAAAACAATGACTATAGTCATAAACTAAACGAATTTATCAAAGAGCAAAGTCCAAAACATATTCCCATGAAAAGTGACATCACATTAAAACTGATGCAGCTAATAAAAGTGAAGTAAATATTTAATAAGTCATAAATATGGTACCAACCTCAGCGTTCAACAATTAAGGACGCTTATCGTTCTCCCTCCCTTATCAGCTGGCAATCCAAGTTTGTACACTTGCACACTCGATAAACACAACTATCGCCAGTTCTATTGACTCAGGCTCGTCCCCGACGAACCAAATGCGCGCCAAATGCGATCGCGTGACGTATAATTAACTTTTCTTACACTTCGCGTAAACAATTCAACAACAATTGCATTCGTGTGGTTATCGTAAAGATATCTCGAGAAAAGCGCGTAGAAAGTGGTGTCGCACGGCGAAGAACCACAGACGAGACTGGCAAACGGTCCGACAAACAGAACCAGCGACGGCGTGGATTTTGCGCGACCAGAGGAAGAAGCATAGGAGGTGGCAATCGGAGGCGAAGGTGCGACAGGTAGAATAGCGCGCGTGCACAGGTAGAGAGAAGCACGAGCTTGTCAAAGAGACACGAAAACGGCGGCCTGGTTGCATCCTCATCGCTATTGCGTGCCGGTGTACCTGCCTTTGCTGTACCTGCGGGCAATCAAAAGCGAGGCGGTACACGAAGGAGGCAAAAAAAATTGATGGCGCGATGGATGCAATCCCGAGATGTTGGGATGAGTAAGCCGTCCGTGGAGGCAACAGGCGCAAGCAGATAAAGCCGGAGGGCGACGGCGACGGTGGGATGATCCGCGTCGTCTCATCTACCGCCGCTGAGATGAGATCATTGCAGGCGTCATGCAATGCACAGCGTGCAGTCCACTGCACTGGACAAGCGCGCTATATCTTTTTTTCTACAGGTGGTGGACGAACAGGTGGAATGCGTTCGGATTGAACTTCAAGCTTTGACTCTTTCAATGCAGTGATACGTGCCTGAGCTGTTACGATTGCTCTTGTTTTATATGATCTGCAATTTTCGATATTTAATTGGAAATGATGATAGGACAGAGATCATATGGGTCATTAATTTTAATTAGGCTTCGTAAATGACTGATTATAACTTATTGTTAAACGTTTTCTTGGAATTTAACTTGAAAAGAGCTATATTTCAAAGAAAAGGCATATATTTCTTTGAAATGTAGCAGTTCAATGAAGTTTTCCAATTTTTTTAAATATTTCAATAACTATTCAAAAAGGAATGGAGAATGAAATTTCGCTCTTGGCGGGGCAGATTACTCGTAGGGGGAAGAAAAATATGAGAAAAAATGGATTCTTTAGCCAAAGTCATTTATCTAATATGGAGAGGCTCTGGACTTGACCCCTCAGATTGAATTAAAATTGGTATACATTTAGGAGTAAGACTAGAAACTAAAATTATACTCGAGAGGTCCTCTTGGTGCTTACAGTGCTTCACGGGCAGCACGTGCTGATTTCTTTGTTTTTGGATCGAACATCGACTTCTGTTGTCGGTATCTGCATTCATTCCTTCCATTTCAATGTAAATAAGAATATTGGAGACTAATACGAGTAATAAGAAGGTGAATGCATTCTGTTGCTCATCCGCCGAGAATTGAACCCAGGACTTTTTCGTCAGCAATCATCGAACATATCACTTCGCCACTAGTTTAAATTACTTTAAACATTATTAAAAACATGCTTCTTCAAAGGAACTACCACAAGAGTTATAAACTTCTTATTAATCTCACATATTAACGGAAGCAATCCGATCAAACTAAATACTACAATTATTATATTTTATTATACTCTAATAAAATGAGTAATATACCGTTTATCCAATAAAAATATATCATATTATTAAATTGATTAACTTAATTATTATTTTTACAAACTTTCACTTTTACAACCATACAACCATTTAAAAATAGGACAACCACAGCAATAAAAACTTAATCAACACTTTACATCACTGCAACTTGTAATTCTTCCTAATTGCATTAGTACTCAGGTGTGTCACAATTACCTAACCGCAAATAGCAGCTCAATAAAATCGATTCGATTAACGATGGGCACGTGCTGTACGCACCATAAAAATACATTTAATTAAATCCATTTATAACGCACATTGGCTAGATACCGTTGTACTTACTACTGGTAGTACATATAAAAGCACTCTGCACTGAATAAATTAATTCGCATTGCGCGATCATTAATGATTACTTGCAAACAAATAACTTACACTTTTCAGCATTCATATTATAACCACCTCAAAGCGTGACGAAACCGACGCTGATCAGCATTCACTTCTGCCATTTCTTCGCAAGTTATGCGCGGAAAAATTCAATATACTCACTAATCAACGCCGTAACTTTTACTACACGTATTCGCAGATAATTAGTTGATAACGTTGAGCGTAACGTAATATTATAATTTCTTATCTGTATGTTATTTGCATACGATTTTAATAAAATGATTAGAATAAAGAAAATCGTAGCCTGTCATGCAGAACAAGTATTTTCAAAGTTGTTTAATTTTTCAGTGTTTTTCTTGTTGTTGTTTAATATTACTGCGCAAATTTGCTATATTCCCAGCCCAGCCAGTAGGAAAATAAACTCGGCGAAAGTCATCATCACGTGTATATGATCTTTACGACCATCGTTCTTTCGCCAAGTGGTAAACTTTCTTCTTAATCGACCACACGGCAACCGCTCAAGGCGTAATCACGTTATAACTACACAGAACTAATCTATTAATAAGTACTTAACTGATTAATAAGTAGGAGATTAATGCCTACATCAATGCGTTGATGTTTCAAACTCATCAATAGAAAGTGAAAATCTACGCTATTTATCATTATCTTCGTATGATTAGAAGAAATTATGTATTTATGGTATACAAAATAATAAAAATGCAGGTAACCCACGTCTTGAAATAACTAGTTTTGATTTTAGCGGTCTGTAATTAGTGAATTATTGCGATTGGTTTCATTCGCATGCGCACCATTTTTGCCTGTCTCCTTATCAGACAAAATATATCAATATCGATCTCGGCCCGCCCAAATATGCTAGAAATATAGTAAAAATATAATTATACAGCTGTGCATGGACAAAAATTGTAAAACCCCAAAAAACGTTGGCATATTATTTATTACATAGATTAGTCACCAGTAAGTGTGTATTTATACTTATAACTGCTATATGAAAGAGTTCATTAATTTAGCGGTGATCAAACTTTTTGTAACGGCACCGAATTTGTTATATATTTTACGCCCTTCTCTGTATAAGTTTTCATTTTTTTTTTCTTGGAAATGCGACAAACAACTCAAGGGGAACCTGACAACGAGTGTCCCAAACGAGACCCCGGTAGACCAGTAATTATCCCAGGAAGACGTGCTCAGTAATGTCCCAAATGTCCGGTAATGGAAATACCTCACTAATGTGCGTCTTGTTCATAAAGTTAAAATAAGTCAGCTTGTAATATGTTGCTCTCGTTGATGTCAAGCTTATCAAAACCAGCTTAGATTTATAACAATTATTGTTGGCAGTACTCTAATTGTAAGCGCGATAGATATATTCTTATTAGGAATTTACCTTTTAAACATTGTTGCATCTTGAGAAAGAAGGAAAACACGGCTCTAATTTGGCAGGGATGACCTATTTAAGTGTGCACGATATCGCACAATACACTCGGTATACAGGCATCTTAAGCTGACTGATAAGTCAGTTCGCATCCTACAACCGTCGCCTTCCTTTTTCAATACAAGTGCCAGCTGAGATGTCTAAAACCTATTGGCAAGTTTTTGAATAGTCTTACTTTGCAGTTAGAATTTTTCGGCCTTGCCTGTCTGCCCAGTATTCACGTTAGCTACCAAGCGAGTTTACCACTCTACAACCCTCGATCGTAACACTATAACACGATATCGGAAAAACAACTACCAATCAGCTTTGTGCAATGTAATTTTCGTATTCAGCATATGAATTTTTTTCTGCATTGGAAATGTTTATCGAAGAAATTTCAGCGTTGCCCAGTGTTTTAATGCATAAATAGCTATGCATATTTGAAAGTGACGCATCACTTTCATTACTAACAAGTTGTAAGTTGAGTAAACAAACTCATCTACCTTATGATAAAGAAAATAACCAACGCGAAATAGCATCAACATTTCGCGTCCTTTGTTACATTAAAAAAATCTAGAAAAAATGAAATTTTAAAGAACGTCTCCCTTTAAATCTGACAAATTACAATGTTGATAGATAATTGGCACGGAACAAAGACTCATACCGAAAAAAGAAATTTTAAGGGTTTCCTTAAACATTAAAAGAAACTTACTTCATCATTACTCGTCTCCTCAACATTGGTTGTCTCTGATGTGGCTGGCATTTTCCTGCTCCAGAATAATTAACTATCATATGTGCATGAAGGCCCCAGGCAGAGATCGCACGTGTTCTCTATTTGTATTTGGGTATTTATCAACAGTTCATTCACTTCCGCACACATTTACACAAATCGCATACACGTACGCCGTTCGTGAGCATCAACGCGTTGGTGTGTGAAGGCAACACACCCCAAAATTCGTAGAAAATGTGTAAGTTCTTTATAAAACCGTACAAAACTGGCACTTTTTTACCTGGATGGGATTGCAAACGACGGTCGATTATGCTACGGGTAAATTGAAGTAGAAAAAGCTGGTAGAAAATATCACAATTGTTCGCGAACTTCGTGGTATTGCGGGGTTGCTGTTTACCTCGCCATTTGCGAAGCGATGTTGAACTGCAACCGTCAAACCACCCTTTGTATGGGGTTGCATTCATTTGCAGTGTTGTACTATTTCATATTTTATATTATAAATCTTAATAGTATTTTTTGTGGCGTCGAAAATTCGGTATAAGATCATATGAGGAACGATAAATGAATGTAAAGGTAAATTAATATAATAATATTGGTATTTGTGGGTATTTTATGAAAAATGAAGTGTGATTAATACAGTCCTGTCGAAAATATAGCTGCGCAGTGTGCAACTGCGCATCGTTGAATGTTCAGCTGTTCGCACGCATGCGCAGTGTGTAAGCACGCGCAACGGTTATTTTTCAAGCACACAACCACCATGCGCATGGAACGCCGTTAGAAAGTAGCGAAACGTACGCCATTTATATATATTTTTTTGAAACGCGTCGGGTGTGTATTTTTATCGTCGTAGCGTCTACGAACTAACTAAAGTGTGTTTACTCGCGCAGCGCGCTCGGTGTTACGATTTTTTTCCTTTGAAGTGAGTGAATGCCTCAAGAAGCAATGGTGGATCGTCGAAGTCTGCACAGCGATGCCGACATGTGGGCGTCTTGCAACAGCGATCAGGAGACCGACGAGACCCAGTTCAATTCACCGATGGATGAAGACGGCACGTCGCACAACCGGCTCGTGATCAGTTCGACGCCGAAGATCTTCTCGCGGCGTCTACACTTTGACGATGATATCGAGGAAGAGGAGGAGGAGGATGTAGGTGGACGATCGTCGACGATGGCGTCACCAGACGACGTGAAGATGGCTGCGCTTCACGTGGATAAAGATCTACAACCGCCTCCAGTGACTACAAACGCCAGTTTTAGTCCACCATATCGCAAGGTGCGTGCACTACGTCTCCTAGACCGTCCTCTCACGCCGAGGACGTTGACAGCGAATTCAGTTTGTACGCCGCTAAGGCCGTCGAGGCTTTTCGGTAGCGAACAGCAGCACACCACGAACGGTGATGCTGCCGAAAAGAGTAACACAAGCATCTCCGAAGTGCCTTCTGTGAACGTGAATCCGTTCACGCCTCACGCACTTCGTCTACAAAAATCCACGAAGAAGAGGATGAGGAATCAGTCTTCGCCTGGTCTTGTGCCCAGTCCTACGACCAGGACAAACACTACACCTTTAATTACAATTAATGATGAAGAAATTATGAGTGATGATAGTGATCTTCAACCTCCCAGCAAACGACCAGCTCTTACAGTGAGTATCTTATTGTATATTATTGTAATTATTGAATATTAATATAGTAACAATTAGGTTAGAGAAAGAAGCACTGGTTAGTATGTAAATTTGGCTGCGTGGTTTTCTTGAGTATTTTTTAGCAATTAGTCTAATAATGAGTAGGTTAATGTAAATATTTGACATAACTAATTAGACTGCAAAACTTTAATTCCGTATTCGTAATTATTATGTTAGAAATGGAGATGTTATTTTGCTAAATTTTCTACACCAACATCTTATAAACATTAGTTTTTTTTATACTTCTAAATAATTATTTTTTTGGAATTTGTAATTATTTTAGAAATAGAAAAAAAATTCAAGTGTATTGGGTTACATATGTTTCGGAATTTTTAAAACATATTTTACGATTATTTAGTAACTTATTTATTTTATTCTGTAGTCAATGACACAAATTTAACGTAGTATAATTGTAGTTGGTGTGATAACCTAACTTTGATGAAAATTCTGAAAATGTAAAATTCAGAGAACAGAACGTATTGTTTTGCAAATTAGAATTGTAGTCATACAAATGCGTTAAATTTCATAATTTTCGAGAATATTTGTAATTATTAGGTTAAATATAGAGAAAAAAGATAGTGTTTCATATTATATACTAAATTCACTAATATTTAGTACTTAATTTATTTGTGGTAAACGGCATAATTATGTAACTGGTGCTACAAATTAATTCACTTCTAGTTCTGAAATGTGGTCAATATGCATTTAAAAAAACCTTATTTAACTTCCTAAATTTACAATGGTTAGAAAGGTTAGAAATAGTGATGGTTGAGTTATTATATTGTCGTAAAAATACTATAAGTCTTGAAATTTGACAAATAATCAATATTTCATTAGTCTTCAATTTATTTCGTAAACTTTTCGTTAAATATCTCAATTTATACCTTCATAGAATTTAATATTTGTAGTTGGGTTAGAATTTGTTTGTTTATATAAAGATCTTTTAGTGTCAACTTACACTTTGAATAAAATATTCCATCATGTTTTGCAACCAGCAGTGTACTCCATCGATTACAACAAATTTCTCATAAATTCATAAATCTATAATAATCATCAATAAATAGTATATTTCAACAGTATCTTGCAATTTTACGTTAAATTCAATAAAGTATTTAATGAAATTAAAAAATATACTGTTTTTTGTATTCACAGCAAAATAACATCTCAAGATATCATCATGAATTTGCCGAAGTATGTCTCCTTGGCTCCGGGCAATTCTCACAAGTCTACAAATGTATTAATCGCCTCGATGGTTGTGTGTATGCGATCAAACGCTCCAAGAAACCAGTGGCAGGCTCGTCAAATGAACGTGCCGCCCTGAAGGAAGTCTGGGCACACGCTGTGCTCGATTGGCACGAAAACGTCGTCAGATATCACTCCGCCTGGGCCGAGCTGAATCGCATGTACATCCAAACCGAGTACTGCAATCGCGGAACGCTTTCCAGTAAGATTGCCAACGAGAGCCTAGAATATCCAGAGTCCCAACGTCTTCTGCAACAAATCGCCGAAGGTTTGAATTACATGCACTCGCATTCGCTGGTGCATCTCGACATCAAACCCGACAACATCTTCATCAGCGTTTCGAAGCGACGAAAGCGTTCGGGGGTGTCGTACAACGATTCCGCAGATGATGGCTTCGCCGAGGATGAGGAGCTCACGTATAAAATTGGCGATCTCGGCCATGTGACGTCCATCACTGACTCGCATGTCGAGGAGGGAGATTGTCGTTATCTTCCACTAGAAGTGCTCCAGGAGGATTACTCGAATCTGAAAATGGCCGATATTTTTTCGTTGGGGTTGACCGTGCTGGAGGCGTCTGGCTATGGCCCGATGCCGAAGAACGGCGACGAGTGGCAGCAGCTGCGCCAGGGCAACATCCCCAAGGAGGTCAAATATCTCCCCGGGGATTTTCTGGACTTGTTGAAAGCCATGATTGATCCGGATCCAATGAAACGACCTACCTGTGAACAGGTTAGTTTTCACAATTTATTTTTCGATCGTTTCTTGATAATCTGCCGAATTGAAGGCTAAAAAGTGGAATGTGAGCCATCAACCCGCGCCTTAAAAGTCCCTGAGTCATTGGTGATCAAGCCTATATATATTTAACATACAGGCTATTTCGATAAATTGGATTGCAATAAATATAATACCTATAAATATTGATATTTCGTCACCATCCTGACATGTCTAGTATTGGGAGAAATAATAGTTCAGTAAACACTGAAGATATTGTGCACTTAAGTTTTAGTGGAAAAATAGTTAAAATAAATTAGTTCAAAATAATGCATACTTTTGGGTATGTTATACTTAGAAATGTCAGATTAAATAAATGGTATTCAAAATATCGATATCAAAGTATCGATTAAGAGAAGTGTCATTTTCTGGTATCGAAAATATCTCAAAACTCACATATATTAAGAGTATTTAAAGCTATTGCCAATAATCAACTTTTTATTTCTATGGAAACTATATTTTCGAACACCCCCCGTTTTACGCCATGATTTAACAAAAAAACACCTTTTCAATGAGCAATTGACAATTTTTCGTTTTTTTTTTTTACAGATATTATATCGTAAATCAAATCAAGTGACAGAGGCAACAAAATCCTACGAACAGCTACACCGAGAGTATAAAGCGTCAGTCCTGAAAGCCGAATTACTCTCGAAACAACTAGAGGAAGCAACGCGATGTATAAAATCCCTCACACCGGACACCAAGCGACTGATTGGTAAGAAGAAGACGCGGTCCGTCAGCTCGCTGAACTTTTAATTCATGCTTTACAATTTATCTAACAATTCTTCTTTGGTGATTTTACTCGAAAATGTTTATATACCATTTCATCACCAAAAACAAGCAACAACGTAACACGCGTGTTACACTCCTATCTTTATTTACAATTTATTAATTATTATATTAACACAAAATAGAAGAAGAAAAAAAAAACGAATGCCAAATGCATTGATGTGCTTTACGCACTCATTTCCACAACGCGTTTGGAGCTTTCGTTTATTATTATATACATATTAGTAATATTTGAGATAAGTGATATTGATTGATTTCGTATTTGAACGGCAATGAAAATCGTAAATGAAATGTGATAATTACAATTGTTTTAAGCCGCAAGATGGCAGCTGCGTGACGAGATGATAAGCGCAGATTTGAATGTGAGAATTGGAAAAATTTGAAGAGGAAGAAACGCATGGTAACGAAACAAGGTTTTTACAAGGTTATGTTATGCACGTTTAGTTATAGAGAAGCGAAAAAAGTACGGAAAATGAAAAAAGATTATCTGTTGTCGATTGTAGTATGTAATAAGAAGGGCTGTAACTCTTAATTTTTACCATTGCACCAATTATTGCTATTTTTAGTCTGGTATGCGATATAAATAACTTTCGTTATTCAAGCTAGTTGATAAGTTCGTTGTGAATTGTTGAATTTCAAAGGTGAGTTAATTGGCTATGTTTTAAGATGTTTACCGAATTGTATTTGAACTCTCCGACTTTAGCGATGGAGAAGAAACGCGCCCAGCTCTGCAGGTTCGCATTGAGTTTAGACACATCGTATGAATGTAAAAAGAGAGAGAACCCATGTGATTTCTACTTATTTCCTAATGATATTAACGATAGTTTTGTTCTTTGTAAAATGTATACATATTTTTTATTTTGATTTATTTTTTTATACTGTAATATTCTCGCATTGTAAACGAATCTTTTTAGCTTGAGTGTCCGGAGGTATTGGTCGACGTGAAGGTTTTTTTAATTGCTTCTTTGTATTTTGCAGTATATTTACTATCTAAGTTTTGCTATTTCATTGAAAATATATCTCAATAAAATTTTTATCTTTTAAAAATTTGGTTTTCGTGTTTGATGTTTTGTAGCCCGAAATGGAAAATTTCTTTTCCATTTGCTCATATAAAAGTACGGTTTTCTTTTTTTATTGAATATTTGTAAAGTGATTAGTGTGTAACACGAAGTTTACTGCACAAATAATATATAAAAACTACTCGCACCTACATAATAATGATTAGCTTTCGTTTTTATTTTACTCATAAGCATTATTTTCTGAACATATATAGTAGAATTAAAGTATTGAATTAAGTAAATACTCGAAAATATTGAATATAGAATTAAAACTTGTCGCGTATCCGATACAAAGCCGTGCAACATTCCCGCATTAATTGCTTAGTAACCAGCAAAGAAGAAGGCAATGCTAATCCGTGCACAATGTATGACATATCTCTATTAAAAAACAAAACAGAAATGTGTTCATTGTCCAATCGGAGTAGAAAAATGTGAATGTGTACAAAGAACGCAGCCTTAGAAAAACTGCAAAAATGTTTCGGCAACAAGATAGATATGCATCAAAGGGAAAGTTATGGTATAAACACGAGACGTAAGCACAGTAAACCGGTGGACAATGAACCGTGTCAAGCAACAACTCGTAGGTCAAAGCAAAATCTCGCTCTAGGTAAAGAACAAAAATCCACGATGTGTGGACTTTAATTAATGTTGTCCTTTCATTTATTTTATGCGTTTCAATTATTTCCACTTCGTCCTCCAATTTTAGTTTCTTTTGCTACGTTTTTCTCTGAATTCCATTTCGGCTTCAAGCTGCCTTATTCTGTTCCCCATTTCAGTTTTCTCTTTTATCCATTCTTGTTCTTTCTTCTTCTGATTTGTTTTGATTTCTATTATCTCCTTTTTTAGTTCTGCTATTTCTCTTGCTTGGTTTTGGAAGCCAATTTGAACGTTCTCGTTCAATTCCTTCATTTCAGCTAATATTTCATCCATTTCTCTTTCCTCCACTTTATTTGCCTTATTTCTAGTTTTAGTTTTTTTGTTTATTCTCTGGGCTTATCTCTTCGAATATAAGACAACAATATAAGAGGTATAAAAAATACACAAAACATGGATTACAGAAATTGTTATATTGTAAAAAAAAACAAATTACAAGGAGGCTGATTGCTACTGCAAAGCCACGATCAGTCAGACAAAGAGTGCAACACTTGATTATGCTTACAAGAGTTCCCATTTTTTCATCATCTTCAAATGCACTAGAATCAAAACAAATTACGACAAATCGTACCTCAATCAATCCAAATATGCATGTTTTTAGGTTTAAATCTCGATAGCGCTGCTGCGCCCCTATGGCCATTCGTGTCTATACAATTGCACAAAATGAGATCAAACCGCACTAATCAACAGACGAGACACAATCTCGCTTCATATTCCTTGTCACTGCTATGTTGTTCCTCATTCTAATCGTTATAATCTGTTCGTTCTAGTCTATCTTTATTATACATACGATATAAATAAATACAAAATTTTGGTAACGCCTACGAAATGACCTTCGAAACACACAAGTACAAATCATTTATGAAACATGAAGGGTGGACAAAAATTAAAATTATTTTTTTCGGAAGAAAAAAAGTCAGAGTCTAAAAATTATGCGTGTTAGTCCCTCGTTTGTGACTTCGTTTAGAAAACATTCGAAATTAAAAACTATGAAGCATTGAATCATTTACGAACGCGACTACGTTGGGTTCGCGCCGTAGTTATGTTTTTCTTTGTAGCGAATCAATTTGTTACACGGATGGCGTAGTAGTGTCTACAGTTATTCACATCGTTACGATCCTATCGAACGTGCTAGAATTGAATTGCGTTGTGTGGCGGCGATGTTTAGGAGGTGGCTACTAGTCCTGCCCGCCGGTGCCGCCATTCTGTTTCGCCGCCGAACGGCTGCGTGACCGCGAACGCGAGTTGCGATCGTTCGTGCGGGAACGACTGCGCTTGTTCGACGCGCTCCTGGATCTGCTGCGATTGCGACTGCGGCTCCTCGATCTCGACGCGCTCCTGGAACGGCTGCGACGATCGCGCGACCTGCTCCTGGACCTGCTGCGAGACCTGCGAACACATTGAAACACGCATTACAAAAAAAAAACATCAAAGAAATACATGCCCAACTTCACAAAAGTCAAGTCAGTCTCAAAAAATGTCTAGATTTTCAATGTTTGCACAAAACGAAAATCGAAGCATTTTTTTGCAAAGTATATGATACATGTTAAAGTAGTAGTCAACCAATAAATACTTGAAATGTACAATAACATAAAAGAATAAATCGTAGATAGCTCTCGGCGCTTGATCTCTGTGTGTGTCACTCTCTCTCGCTCTTCACGACTTGCAGTTCGCCAAAGTGGGCGAAAGTGACGTTCGGTTGCGGTTTGGCTTTTTTGTTTTCTGCGTTGTGGCTTTTCGGCAGTGTGCAGAATGAACCGAACGCCACTTTCGAAGTGCGAAGACTGGTAGGTAGGACGCTCTCGTCGACGCTCTTTCCCCATCTCTCGCACAACGACTTGACTGTGTGCCTGTGTGGCTCGTTTCATTGCAGATTGGACGCAGCTCGACGCAGTTCGGGTATAGAAATGCAAAATTTCGCTATCGTTTCATTGGTTTTGGTATGCTCTTTTTTCTTAGTTTTTATTTTTCTCTTAATTTTAGTTTATCATCTTTTGTTTATAATTTTGAATTATTTAATCAAACAATGTGTGCGTGCTTCATATATAACAATAGAGATTGCAACAATCAACACTCAAGATATATACCAATTGAATGAAATCGAATAGATATTTCAAATATTCAAATGTGGTTAAAAAGATAGATAAGATATATTTAGAAATACATTTTACCATTTGGTCTGCGAGAGCGAGTCAGTCAGCGCCGTGTCGTGATCGATCGATTGTCGGGTAGAGGCATTGAATGGTAGTAGGCAAAGAATCAAACGCCCGACACAAACGGAATCGAATTGAACTGAGCTGAGAAGAGGATGTGGTGATGGTTCTCGGCATTACATAACAACTCAGCGACGGCGGGCAGTACGCACGTCACCAACCAAACCAACCTTCCATGCAGCTCTTCGAAGGAGGCGTCGCGTTGATATAATACGATTGGTTATTTTAAAATAAAATTATATAACTTATTTCACATTTAGAAAGTATCTATGCTCTTTGGTACAATGGACAATTACTGAATATTACTCTGCATTCTTTTTCACTACACAGGGTGGAGCAATAATCCATGACAAAATTTATCGTAATATGATATATGGGTAAGGTGTCAAGGTAGAGTAGGACCTAGGGAAGGGGTCGAGGTGTACAGCGGTGTGGGGTGAAAAAATATCTGTATCGATTCGATACATCAAAAGTAGAGTCATTTTAAGAACGCCGCGAGGCGTGA
>JAODAC010079374.1:0-26498 GCA_027575185.1 Mimaenictus wilsoni | reverse complement strand
GGTGTGGGGTGAAAAAATATCTGTATCGATTCGATACATCAAAAGTAGAGTCATTTTAAGAACGCCGCGAGGCGTGATATCACCCCAGATATCGATACTTATCGTTGTCCATATTATTTCACATTCTACTACTGTCTAACTTGACAAGCCTAAGAATATTAGCCACCTTAGCATTATTTTTTGACTTGCTTTTCATACCAGAATGAACATATTTTTTTTAATAATGGACCAATCAATAAATCAGTAAAAATCTAACGTGACGTCTCAAAAGGAAAAAGCTGTAAGGAGGGATGGTGGTGGCGAATACGGCTGCCCCCACTTGGGCTTGCAGAGCGAGGCGAGCGACGGTACCGCAGAGCACCACCCAACAAACACAGAGCGCAGCACACACACAGACTGAATGCGTGCGACGATTCGTAGCCCCCCAGAGGTTCTCTGACTACGAGGCGACGGCGGCTGCCGAAAGGGGGCCGTAAACACACAACACTGCATTGGGGGGGTAGAATGGCACCCAGCTCTCTGAGAGCGTCGCGACGGCGGCAGTGCGTGCGAGGTAGGCGGGCGGGCGGCGCTTCACAAGTAGGATGGGTTGTGTGTGCGTGTGTAGGGCCAACCCCCTCGTGCCCTTTGTGTGTGTGTGCCCCCACGGAGTCTTAGCGACGAGCCGAGAGGTCAGATTCGCATAACAACGGCACGCACACACGCGCACAACGTGTGTCGCCGTTTTGTTTCCGCAGGTTGCTTGCAGCAGAGACGCGCAGCAGCAGCATACACACACACCCCGAGCGAATCGTTGCCTTTTGTGCGGCTGGCGGCGATCGGCGACGACGCCGGGACAAAACAATCGAGTTCACATTGTTTTCGCAGCGAGCGCGCTCTCGTACTCTCGTTACCTGACTATCGCCCACAGACTATACCTATAACATGGCATTACTGTGTGTCAGCCCACAATACACTCAATGCAATCCGCAGAAGAGGTGGTCGTATATAATTTTTGGCAATTTGGCAACAAGACTCATTTGCAAATTAGATAGATAAAAATTTGCTAATTATTCTTACTGATTTGAAAAATTTTGACTTTTACTTGCAAGTGTACGCGTTGAGTTAATAGCACTTTGAATACAAAAATAGAGGGCCACAAACAGCATAGAAATAATAAAATAGACGCGGCGTTTGTATAGAGAATTTAAAAAATAATGAAGATTGAGAAGTCGAAGAAGATCGACTGCAACGTTGCGAAACGTCTGCGCCGATCTTGTGATGGGAGTACGGAAACATTCATACCTGCGTCGACCACCACGCTTGTAGCGATTACAATCGCGTGCATAGTGACCGCGATCACCGCACTCGTAGCATCTGTCATCGGGGTGGAAGGGGCGGCCGCGTGAACGCGGTGGTGGCCCACGAAAACGGCCGGCACCGGTCTTCCCATTGGACATCTCGACGCGTGCACGACGGCCACAAATTGTGCGTCCGTCTGTAATAACAAATATTAAAATAGTTAGACATAGAAAGAAAACGCTAAAATATTCACGACGAATGGCAGACAATAAGTACATTTATTAGTCATTACGAGATAATGACCATAATACCTTTTGAACTTGTATTACCGCCATAAAATGTAATCTGCATGGCTACAAAGTAAACAATAACTAAGAATTCGGATTATTTTATAAGTAGAATTCCTGCAGTTTTTCAGGTTATTCTAGATAATATCGGGATTTACGGCTTTCATTTCATGCATACATTATGATACGTGAAATGAAAGAGAAATTCAAACAGTTTTACCTTCAAGTAAAAGCCATGTTCCAGGCTTTGCATAATGCGAAACAAACCTCAACAGCTATATCGCGCCAAATTATCTAATCATGCGTAGTTCTCGAATAAATCTTGATCCCCAATGAAGATCATTGGCTTTAGTTTCTAAGATATGTGCATTAAAAGATTCTATATCGCGTCATGAGGTGATTAGCAGCCTTTTTAAGATTTCAAATATTGGAGGCTCACAAAGAATAATTAATTTGAATATTAAACCAAATTCAAACAAGGGGTACACCCGGCAGTAGCCAACTAAAGACAACTAAAACGGGAGAGTCCCCTTTGGATCAAATTTGACCCACGTCAAAATTTGCATAAACACCTACTTACACAGACATAAACTAGAGCCAAACAGTTTAATAATGTGATATTCATGTTCAAGACATCAAGTTCAATGAGGATTGTTAACTTTAATCCATGAAGCAATTTCTTTGTCCCTTGTTACAAATTGAAAGTAAAGCAGGAAAAATCAACAAATTATATAAAATAATTTAAAAACTTACCTAAACCTCTTATCGCATCCTCAGCATCTCTTGCATCTTCGAACTCGACGAAGGCGAAACCAGGTGGATTACGAGCTACCCAAACATTACGCAGAGGTCCGTAGTAGCTGAACGCATCCTCCAGCTCCTGTTTGGACGCGTTGTTGCCCAAATCCCCAACGTAAACCTTGCAATCGGAGCCGTATCGAGACATCCTCGTCGCTGCGCTGCAACGGAAGCAAATATCAACTTGTTGACAAAACTCATCATAGAAACGCCCCAAACCATCGCAACCATGGCTATCTCAACTTTTCGATGGATGCATCATTTATCAAAATATAACAGCACATCGAACGAAGCAACTTCGAATCGCCCCACACCATAAACATAGATTATTAAATTCTCTCCAGATAGCAGAAAACCAGCTTTTGATTGGTTGCGTATGTCTAACAATTTTTGGTACAAGGTCGAAACGCACTATTTGCTTTTTACTTGCCTCGAGTACACAGCGGTACTCAGTAGCTTTGCAGTGATTTATTCCGATTACAGCGTAAGTAACAAATTTATATATTCGGTTATGAAGACTACTGTTAAAATTTCGTCTGAACCCAAACCCAAGCGTCGTATTATCGATCCGACTTGATAATGACGGGCTGTGCCAAGAGAAAAACTAGCAACACCCAGGTTGAAAATCGACCGATACGCGAATAATACGTGTGATAGAGAGTTGGTTTACATACCTATGTGTAGCGGTGGTGAAGCTGATTGTTTTATGCACAAATGCTGAGGTTTTGGTGCAGATTCTACCGATTTGTAGGTGGAAAACAGCGCGAAGTGCACGCACAATCGGCGCCTACGGAATACGGCTCAGCAAATATGGTGGATGAGTGCACGGCGTCCCTTGTCGTGTCAATCGTCGACGACAGGGTGCGCCTTTGTAGCCGCGCGAATTTGAAACAAATCAACAACGGCTTTATGCAAAACCAGTTTTATTTAAAATACAAAATACTAGAAAATACCAGTATTGAAAATAAAAAAATTAGATCAATGCCAACTGACGTAAACACGGGGAATGTTTGCCGCGATTCGTTTGACCGCTTGCAGTCGTTTAGTGAAGAAATGCGAAGATAAAAAATTTTTTATAGAATTGTATAGAGAATCAAGTAAACTCATAACAATAAGTATAAATAAAAGTGCACCTCACTATTCAGATGTTATCTATTAAACTATGTATACTTGGATAAATCGATTTGTTGTTTATTTATTTATTGTGTTGGTTTCTGTAGTTTCATTTACAAAACAAGATAATCCCATGGCACTGCGATTGAAAGGACTCCCTATGGAGAAAAAGGCGTTAATTGTACCACCATTGGAGGAGATTGTTAAAGGTATTTTTGGGTTAATTTAGGTTATATTATTTTTATAATTATTTAATAATTGCCTAATTACTTATTTTTATAATTAGTTTTAAGAGATGGTTTAAAGAATCATTTTAAGGAAGTTGAAGTTGATGTCGTTGATTGTCCTGACTTAACCCAGCACCCGTTTACATTAGCAAGTCCAGGTTAGTAAAACAACAAAGTAAGGTTATCATTTTTTATTTATTATTTTTTCCTATAGGTTTACATGGCATACCCAAACTCGTTGAGGTTGGAGGCCCTGCTTACTTGCTACCAACGGTAAACCGTTCAAAAGTCTACGATATATGTGACGTTGCAACCGCCGCTAATATAAATCCAGCATTTATTATCGGTGCTGGTGCTGGACCATTCAACGTTGAGAAAACTAATTGTGAGGTAATTGTAAAAGACATACATAACCTAGTTTTTGGTCAAGCTCATATTTTGATTGATTTTCAAACAGGGAGTGTATAACCTCAATACGCAAAATGGTAAAGTAACTCAACAATTTTCGCATATTTCGCGTGTGAATCCGTCTGATCCGGAAAATCCCATTCAAAAAAGACTTCAGCCCAATGTGAAAACCTTTGGTTTACTGGGTAACTTCTTCGTGTCAGAGGGCAAACCAGGAAAAGTTATCAAAGTTCATGCTGTTAATCGTATTGGGAAATCTGATTTTATTGCGAGTTTACGTACAACTTTGAGTAAGTTATTTTTTTATGTTATAACTTTACCAACTTAAGGGGAACATAATCTAGATATTACATTTATAAATAACATTTATATATACCTATTAGAAACACCATCTTTTAAGTTGTGGTACCTAACTTAACCTGTAAATATCAATTAATAAATTTGAAATTAGGTGATTATTATGGACCTGAGGCACCGGTAGGTCTTGGTGGGACGTTTTTAATGAAAGAGGGCAAGGCAAAAACGCATGTGATGCCTGATTTTTCGCGAACACCATTACGTTCTGATGAAGATCTAAATGAATGGTTGACTTTTTATAACATGTCGGCACCTCTGATTTCTGTTGGGACGTTGGTTTCTGCTGAAATTGTAAGTTATTTTTTCTGTCTATATAATTTTAAAGTAAAGTTTAGGTTATAATTTATGTTTCTACTTTACTTAAATTAATGTGACCAGATGTCCCACTTTTTAATAATTTACCCCGAGTCATGTCTAAAATGTTCTGAATAAAAAAGTGCCGACTTTTTTTAATTAACTTTACCCAAGGTCAATGATTATATCCCGACATTCCCCTCGTTCGAGGTACCGAAAATCGAGGAAATCCCAAAGTACCAACAAGTGTAACTGTAATATTGTTATTTATCTCGGTCCATACTTCATTTTTGACACCCATATTTCGCAGCCAAAAACTCTCATTCCCCTAACCAGTCCCGCTTTCCCTTTATCAAAATCTGGTCACCTCAACTTGAATTGAAGTATGAGAAAAAACATGCTCTCCTTTCTTGTTTTGTTTCAAATAATTAATTTTTAATAAAATTACTTATGTTTTTTAGGATAATATGGATTTAAGAGTGCAACACTTCCATCTTTTCTCCCATCATGGTCAAGCTGGACATTATCACATTGATACAACCCCCGAGATTGTTGAATACATAGGTTTCTTCAACGTTGCTGACGAAATCATCCGTCTTGATAAACCGCCGCAGACCGCCGGATACGGTAAAGATTAACAGAAATGTAATTTATAAATATATTTCGACGTGAGCGTGGTAAATAAAGAAAAAAAAGCAAATAAAGAAGCGTATATATTATACAGGTTGCGTTGGTCTTTTTTCGAAGCTTAATCGACACCGCTGCCGTCGCTGCAAGTCGCTGGCGGTGCCGAAGAGGCCCGTTTCGCATGCTGCTTCGTTTGCTTCGTGTACGCCTTCTTCTTGTGTTCGGGCAATATGAGTTTCAGGTAGCTGTTGTTGCGATACCATGTGCGCCATGCAATTGCGTGTCGCTGCAGAGTGAGGATCAGCCACGAAGAGTAGGTGAAGTCGATAGCAGCCATGCCGAAGATGGCGCAAAACGCCACCAGGTGAGCGGAGAAGTTGCGCGTACGATTCAGGTGTGCTTTCGCCATATTCTCACAGATCACCATCAGCATGTAGGTAGTGGCAATCGCTGACGGTGTGTAGCAGACGAATGCGATTAAGTCATACACCACGTCACGAAAGTGATCACCAGGTCCAGTCATGTATACGAATATTGACCATATTAGACCATACCTAATTATATTCCAAAATTGTATATCAAACATTAAATATTTTCCCAGTTGTTTATCTTCTGGAAGATCTCAGCTATGTCATCAAATTGTAAGTGATAAAACTAATTTGATTATGTTTTGTTTAGTTTGGTCACTTCCGTCTAAGGAAGTGACTAGGTTACGGAAACTTATATTCGGTTAGGAAATATTTCTTACCTAGGTTCGCGAATAACACGAAAATGATGTTTGCACAACTCGCAGAAACTATTGGGTGACTCACGAAGCCAGTGTTCGAGGCATTCCATGTGCACCAAAGCAATTGTTCCGCGACATCTGCAGGGTTTCAGCAAATCGCCACCGCTCTCTCCACCATGGCATATGCGACAGATGAACTCCGAACACACCGAAGAATTGTCGTCGTCGTCTATAAGATTCACGATGATGTTGTTTTCCGAGATTGAGATGTTGCTATCATGCGCTGTTGTTTTGACATTGACGAGCGGCTTCATAAACACGCGCTCCATATGCAGATTGCGTTGCATTGGTTCAAGGAGTTCGTCATCACCGAGGAAATAGTCATCTGGTACCCACTCATCTAAATATAAATTATGGAATGATTGTTCAAACAAATGACAAAACGTTCTTTAGTACTTCCAGAAGCTTCTTTCGATACCGATAAATGTTAACTTTCCAGTATGGATACCAGAATATATCAAGACGGAAAATCGGACTCAACTTTAGAATATAATTGGGTATGATTTAAAACAGAGAGCACGCTTTATTCAATTAATTTTTTCGCATTGTTTTTACCTTCATCAGTAATTCCATTAGCAAGATCAGCAATACTGTTACTCTCCAAACTAAAATGATCCGAGAAGAAAGCAATTTCAGTAGTAATTTCCTCGGCGGGCTTCTCCAAAGGCGACTTGCCCATTATGAATGAGAAGACGGATGATGGTCGTTTTCCATGGAGGGCATTTGCATCCACCGGCCGAATAATACATCGTGCTTCGTCCATCTCGGCGCAGTCCTCCAAATTCGGCAAATCCAAGTTCAGCAAGCTCGTCGTTGACTCGCTAAGTATGATGGAGACAAGCAGATCGCTGCGATGCGTGGCGTTTGCAGAACCTGCATCCTCAACCCATTCCCCATCATTGCCGGTTTTGCGCATTCTTCGGGAGATCCTCACTGCTCCGCACACTTGTACTCGTCGTTATCGTTCTCGTATTATAGACATATTGCCTCCCCACATCTGTATACTGTCATGTGGTCAATTTTCGACGACACCTGTCTACATAACCAACTGTCAATCAAATTATATCGAAACAATCAAAGAAACAACAATCACTACACGTCTGGGAATTTTATTTTATAATCGCACGTTCTCTCATAAAATACATGAAATAAAAACAAGTAATATACCAACACATATCACAACTTTTATCTTATTTATCTCTCACCGACCGCATTTTTGCGTCGATCGTAATCAGCCTAAACACTATGCCTAGAATTAAATAACTAACTGTTAAAATTTCTTTCACGAATTTCCTGGCCTGTAAATTTTGATTTCAAACGTATTTTCATTACGCATTTCATGTCTTTTTTCTGCTTGTGAGTTGGTGACTGAACAGAAAAGATTCAAGCAACACATTCAGCGAGATTTGTCGGCGCACACTTGGAAAGAAAACGTGTAGTTTCAAAAATTCTACCAATCACAATGCGCAATTTTATTCGCATGAAACATTTGATACTTGTTTTGTAAACATCTAGGTGTGAAGTAGGTAAACTCATGATTTGTTTCAAGATTATGCCTTGAATGTTCGCACCACTCGGGTGACATATTGTCTGCAGATAGGGCATTCTGCCAATCGCTTGCCACACTCGATACACGTTGCCATGTGACCACATTCGAGGAGAACACAATCGAGGGGTGCATCCATGCAGATTTTACATGCTTCGTCTAGGTTACCAACGGAGTCACCAGCAACTAATTAAAAAATATAATTTTATAGAGGATTATCGCAAAAATAATATGATTGTTATATTAATAGTTAAACATGTTTCATTTGTTATAACAAATATATAATATCAAATAATATTACCATTTCCTATAACAAATGATATCTAAATACGTTATCACATGTTTAACAAGTGTGATATTATGTGATTCATTGAAATGATCGAAATTATAAAAAAAATAATCACTTGGAAAAATAAAGAGGGCTGGATGTAAATTTACGAAATCAAAAACTCAACTTACCTTCTTCCTTTCGAATATTGGAATCAATCCATAAACGATTCACACGCTCGAGTAGCTCTCCTTTCTCGACACACCCTTTATAATCTACACGGTTTAAACTCAATAATTCCTTGAGTTGTTTTACGGAGAGCTCATTTAAATCATCCAGCGATTGAAAATCTGAGAGTTTAGGATATTTTTTTGTTACTTGTGGACTTGATTCAACTTCCTCCTAGAACACAAAGATCTTTTTTTCAAATGTGAATACATCTCTAAAGTAATAATAGAAAGAGCATTTGATAGATTATTTCTAAATATATGATTTTAAAATATTTATAAATGTTGATATATAGAACATAAGTTAACTAACTAGCCAAAAAATAGTTGTAGAAAAAGTAATGGCACGGAATGCCCTTTCCACATTCGTATGAGTTGCAGCACAAGACGAATGAAAAGATTATACACAAAGAGGTATCATCCCAAGCTCGTTGTACAATACTCTTTTAAACATCGAGGAAATAAAAACTATTGAAAGATGAATGTCTAACAGTTACTGAGTGTTTCTTTTATTTGCTAAGAATAAACATTCATTTTCGCGATCTTATTGAAACGATTTCACGAACCCCTATCAAATTATATCAAAGCTTATGAAAAAGCTTAAAAGCATTCAAATGTTTTTGTGATAATAGATTTTAATGAAATTTATCATTTTGATTGATTGATTTTGAGGATTTATTAGATTCGTCCCCATCGGTTTTGTTTAGCGCGCTAAACGTCGAAATCTACCGCGCAAATCAAGGGATTACTGTATTGCTCAATTAAATATCTATTTTTCATCATCATCTGATTTGTCTGGTATTCGTAGAAGAAAGACCAGAAGTATTTAAAGGTGAAGAAATCTCATGTGAAAATAATAAAACTTCGAATAATATAGAATAAAAATGCAGGAACAATAACATAAATTAGGATAGAAGCGCGAAAGGGATAAAAATGGAACATTACAAAGAAAATAAAACTGACACTGATCCACCCGAACATTCATTAATGTGCAATGCAAAAAGTAAAAATAAAGTAAAAAAGTAAAATTCTAAACGAACCTGGGATGGTGCCGTAGACGGTGGAGTAAAAGTAGCTCCCATTGGTATAGTATACGTCGCCGAACTGGTCGTGGAAGCACCAGCACTACTTCCATCATTTCCACTATTAGTATCATGCGTCGATGTTGTCGGTGCGGTAAATATATGTGGCATACTACCATCCATTGGCGGATACGCAGGACGTGTGTAATTTTCACTTGGAGGTGCCGTAGGCTGCGTGGGAGACGTCCGTGTTGGCGTATTCTGCGCTGATTGTGCCTGTGTAGCTGCATGTCCGCCACCAGGCCAATTACGCGAATTAAACGCCGATTCTGCCGTACTTCGAAGATTATTGATATAGGACTGTGATTTGTGCGCTAGATTTGGAACCGATCCTGTGAAGTTATTAAACCGCCGCCCGCGTCTCTTGTCTTTTGGAGGAATTGGTCCTTTGCAGAATAACTCCACCAGCTCCTGCTTCTCCACTATGCCATGCGTTGATACATTATGTTTGTTCAGATACGTTTGCAGATCCTTGGACTTGAGCTCCATTAACTTCGTTCGTACTGGCGGACGTTTGACGAGAATCGAACATGTTTCACAAAATACATCACTAAAAACGCCACGATTGATAAATCTATATATTTGCGAAGATTTCTCGACTTACCCATCAATTTTCTTTAGACATTTTGAGCAGTAATTTGCCTCACATTCATAACACTTAATTTTCCATACAAACACCGTGAAATCTGCTTTGCACTTTGAACACGGCATCGCTACAAACTGTTCTGTGTATTATTTTCAAGAAATACTTCTAGAAACCTTCGCATTCCATTGTTTCGATGGTAAAAATACTGCTTAGAATTTTGCAATCAACTTGGTATAACAGCATCATACACACAGTGCTCGATCAGAATGCGGTGTCATTTTGATATCAATTGTGAGTTTTTGAGAGCCTCCTAACAACACAAAGGTTAATATGCTTCCGTGCTGATAAAAACGATGCGCAAAACGAGCCCAATCCCTCATACCCGAAATGCATGATTCATATTTGTCACGACAATGCAACCGTGTCCATATCACGCTTTTTCGTGGTCAGCAGCTAGGTGTGTTTGATGTACAGGTATTTTATGGCACTGTGACCCAGCTGGTGATCACACGTTCGTTGTTAGTGTTGCTCGGTAATTCGATAATTTGCCCCTGAGATTTCCTCACAAATATAAACGAAAACTGTCGTAAACCGAGGTAAATTGTGTCAAATTTATTCGGTTTGTAATCAAACCGATACAGTCGAATGTATTTCGTTGAAATATGCTGAGCAGTGCAGAGATGAAATGGAGATATGCGTTATTATAAATAGAAAGAGAAACGGAGTAAAGAATCTCAAGGTAAAACTGGTCAAATATCCAAATATTGAGCGATCATGCCTTGAATCTCAAAAAAGTTTGTTTTAAAAATACGGTTCTATTATTCTGGATTTGCAAATAATTTTAATAATCAATAATGTATAGCTTTTGCAGTTTTACGAATACGAAGAGTAAGGATATTCAGTTGCCTATATTTTTTTATTATATATTTTATTATATAAATATTAAAATTAACATTTCATACATATTAAACGTTATTGCAAGTGGTTTAAGATAGTTTACATCAAATATAAGTTTGTTTTATTTATTTAAAATAAAAAAAAAAAAATAAAAAGAATTCATAAATGTATGTACTTTGGGAAGTATACATCTCAACTTACAGCCAATAGCGCCAGCTGGCGGCTGCGGTGTCAATTCCAATGAACCTATTTTTAAATTTAAAACTGAAATAAAATAGAATATATTAATTAATTTTCGATAAACCTTGAACATATCCATCGTATGAATGGTATGATCACGGGTATGAATCGTCTTGACATTCTTTGATAATGCGGTGTGGAATGGTGTGTAATTTAAAAATTACACATTGGTGTGTAAAAAAAATAATTGAAATTATCATAAAACTTATTGCAACATAAATATTTAAAATAAAATTATTGACTCTTGGAAACGTGTTTACTTGAAATAAACAACGAGAATATCGTTGAGAAATATTAGTTACATTTCATTAATATAAGGCAACTTCTAAACCATAGCTAATAGCTGTTAACCTAACATTTTCATGGCATCCTGAGAGAATTGCGGTGTGGGATACTGTAGAAATTTAACAAAAATCGTTAGAATTACGTAAATCCAAAGATCAACAGTGCTTATTCGAGGGCTACATTGAGTCAAAAAGCGTTTAGAAGCAAGAAGTATTACCGTGGAATCATGGCATCCTTAATTTCCAATTTAATCCGACAAGTAAGTTTAACCTTGGCTAAATTTCTTAATTATTCCATCAAGTACAGTTACACCCTCTATTTTCAACTGAATAATGTTTACAATGTTATCTTATGTATACAGTTAGAATTATTTAAGTATTGATAATATTATTACTTAGAAATTTTCATTTTTGTAGGCCCCCAAGGTGGTGTCATCAACATTTTTGAAGCCCCAACAATTGTCAGCATTTAGGAATCAAGTCTGCTTGTTTCAAACAAGTATGTATAATATCACTATTAACAATTTATTTTTCTGTGACATGTTTCATTTCTGACAAAAATTCTTGTTCAAAGGTAAAATGAATGCTGCTCCCAAAGTTCAACAACTTGCTCCCCAATTTAAAGGCACAGCTGTCTTCGGCGATGATTTTAAAGAGATTCAACTATCTGATTACAAGGGTCAATATGTTGTCCTGATTTTCTATCCATTAGATTTGTAAGTCTTTCAATACTTTGTTTTTTGGAACACACATTTATTGTTGTTTGTTATAGCACTTTTGTGTGTCCAACTGAGTTGATTGCCTTTGATCAGCGCATCGAAGACTTCCAAAAACTTGGCGTTCAACTGATTGGCGTTTCCGTAGATTCGCATTACACTCATTTGGGGTGGATGAAAACGGACCGCAACAAGGGTGGGCTAGGCAAGCTTAGGTTCCCATTGTTATCAGACTTGAACAAAACCATCGCACGTGATTATAACGTGCTTATTGAGGAGTCTGGCATTGCACTACGTGGTTTGTTCATCATTGATCCCAAAGGTGTATTGCGTATTATGTCCGTGAATGATTTGCCTGTGGGGCGCTCTGTTGATGAGACACTGAGGTTGATTGAGGCCATCAAGTTTGTTGAAGAACATGGTGAAGGTAAGAAATTGTTTTGCTTTTATATGGTATAAAGAAGAAGTTAAAATTTGTTATATCCCTAGTCTGCCCTGCCAACTGGAAGAAAGGAGATCTTACAATTAAACCAAACCCGAAGGATTCACAGGCTTACTTTAACGCCGCAAATAATTAATTTGTAGGTGTGGTAGTATATTAATTGTGAGTGTTTAGCCGAATTTTGTGATGGTTTCGTTAAATATACTTTTTTATCCGCAATTTTATCCTATTTATTTAAAAGAGCATGGGGCTCAATTATCACTGCTTAAAATCCGCAAGCGAAGAAGTAGGGATTTATAATTTAAATTTCGCGGTCATTGAAAATGTGGTTATCAATGTCTCCAAAATTGACCGAATTTCTTGTCTTTTGGGTTGTCTATATCGAAATTTCGACAAATTCATTTTAGTTTATTTTAAAATAAGCTGTTTCTATAAATCTTTATAAAATATTGAAAATTATATTCAGAGAATGTTTCAAGGCTTATGTTTTATAGTGTTCAATGAAAAATATACAACGAAGAAAGTTCATGCAACAAATAAAAAGTCATTTAATTTGAATTTCCCGGCAATTACTTAATTCGGTTATCATCGATATTCCCCAAATCCACCAAAAGACCTGTTATTTTGGTTGCCTATTTTGAAATTTTGCCGAATTCACTATGGTTTATTTTAAATTAAATGCTGGAATTATAAAATATACAAATTACATTCGCAATTATAGTAGCAAGTAAAGATATTCTATCATTACAATTTTAGAAATTAAAGTTTTAATATTGCAAAATGAGAAATGAGTGAAAGTGACAAATGTACCTAACCTCACAAATCCATTTCGTATCCTTTCGATTTGAAAAGCAATCGTGGAGTCGTCGTGTAATTTTTGCATGCCCACCAAATTAGCGTCAGGGGCGATTAAAACACGGGTGTAAGATGACGAAATGTAGCGATTATATCCAAACGGAGTTTCCACAAATCGACGAGGACCTCAAGCAATACGTCGAAGGTACACACAGCCCATTTTGATGAACATATTTCTTTTGCTGGATATTGCACAAGTCCTAATAATCTTATGGGTTGTCTCAATTGCAGACGTTCTTAAAAATGGGGCAGATGATTTTCAAGATGTTGAAGAGGTGTACGATGCTGTTGGTGAAGTGCTTTTGGAGATAGCGATTGACAAAACTGAAGATGATATCAGGTAATTTAAAACAGAAAAGAATGTCATGCGAAAGTGGAAATTATGGTTAATAATTTATAGAAATATCTGTGATCGTCTGCTTAAAATATTGAAGCCAAAAGGCAACGATAAAAATGGACCAACCAAGGTGCTCAATGCACCTGTACATCTTGGAAGTATGGCTGCCAACCAAGAGAACAATATCGACGATGTAAAAAGTATATGGATGATGCAAAGAGATGATAGTTTAGTAAGATTTAGGGAGAAAATATTGGAGATTAAATTAATTTTTGTTTATTTGTAGAAAGTTGACTCTAAGAAACTAGAAAAAGCCCAAGCGAAACTTCAAGAAAAACAGGAAAAGCGTTCAAAGGATCAATTTAAACCTGTGGTAGTTCCAAAACTGGAGACTGCCACCGCATCGCAGGTGACCAGTAAAAAGGAGAGTAAGTTGGAGGCGAAGGGCAATAACAAGACAACGGATATACGAATTGAAAACTTTGATATCGCTTATGGGGATCGCGTGTTGTTGAGTAATGCTGATGTGACGATGGCATTTGGTCGACGGTATGGTTTGGTGGGCAGGAATGGTCTTGGCAAGACGACATTACTACGGATGATATCTGCTGGTCAATTGCGCATTCCCAGTCATATTAGCATTCTTCACGTTGAGCAGGAGGTTATTGGTGATGATACAATCGCATTGGATAGCGTTCTTGAATGTGATACAGTTAGAGCTAATTTGTTGAAACGTGAAAAGGAGTTGAATTCTTTGATTAATGCTGGGTACGTTTTTTTTCTATACCAAAAATAGGGACACCTTCAGAAATTCTCATATTTTAATAATTCCCGATTAACAGCTCGACTGATCCGACATTATCAACTGAACTCAGTGACGTCTATGCTACGTTACAAAACATAGAAGCGGATAAGGCGCCGGCACGTGCGTCGATCATTCTGAACGGTTTGGGTTTCACCACGATGATGCAGGCGGCAGCAACAAAAACATTTTCGGGAGGTTGGCGAATGCGTTTAGCTCTTGCACGTGCTCTGTTCTCCCGACCTGACTTGCTGCTGCTCGATGAACCCACGAACATGTTGGATATCAAAGCCATTATCTGGCTGGAAAACTATCTGCAAAATTGGCCCACCACGCTTTTGGTTGTTTCGCACGACAGGAACTTTTTGGACACCGTGCCAACCGATATTTTGTATTTGCACTCTCAGCGGATTGAACCCTATAGGGGAAATTACGAACAATTTATCAAGACCAAGACAGAGAAACATAAGAACCAGCAGCGCGAGTATGAAGCTCAGCAACAACATCGTGCCCACGTGCAAGAATTCATCGATCGGTTTAGGTACAACGCGAATCGGGCTTCAAGTGTTCAATCAAAGATTAAAATGTTGGAGAAACTGTAAGTATATAGAACTATAGAGATTTTAAGACTTTTATTGGTGTATCGGTAATCAGGTAATTTTGATGAAAGAACCGATATATTTTCCGTTTTTATTTAAATTATCGATCAAAGTTTACGATTAAATTCATAATCTTCATTAAAGAATTTTTTTTCTTTTTCAGACCGGAATTAAAGCCAATCGAAAAAGAAGTTGAAGTTGTTCTCAAATTCCCAGACACAGAGCCACTCTCACCACCGATTTTACAACTCAGCGAAGTTGCCTTCCGATACAATACCGCGCGTCTGATCTTCTCGGACGTAAATCTGAACGCAACGCTCGAATCACGCATCTGTATCGTCGGTGACAATGGTGCTGGCAAGACAACGCTGCTAAAAATCATTATGGGACTGCTCGCGCCCACGGCCGGAATGCGACATACGCATCGCAACCTCAAATTTGGCTACTTCAGTCAGCACCACGTCGACCAGCTTGATATGAACGTGAATTCAGTCGAGCTGCTTCAGCAGAGCTATCCGGGCAAACCCTCCGAAGAATACCGTCGACAGTTGGGTAGTTTTGGTGTGTCGGGCGATTTGGCGTTACAAACAGTTGGCAGTCTCAGCGGAGGACAAAAATCAAGGGTAGCGTTCTCGCGAATGTGTATGGGTATGCCCAACTTTTTGGTGCTTGACGAACCAACAAATCATTTGGATATCGAGACAATAGAGGCGCTTGGGCGAGCTATCAACAAATACAGTGTAAGTATTAACTCTTTGACCTTGTGCCATTTTCCGCGAGCTCTGAGGCAACTGGATGCGATTCCAGCGCACTAGATGCATCCCACGCCCATACGCCGACCGAGTGCTACTCACAGACGCTACTCAGGCGTCGTATTGGGGCGTTAGACTGCAAATGGTTAAAAACGTTCAGGTCGCCATCTTATTCTTTTCAAGTAAAGATGTCGGAGGAGTTATCTATTAATATAAGCATCGAAATATATGGTTCCCATACTGATAATTTTATGACACCATGGTAGTTCTTTAAAAGAGGTAGTCAAAGATACAAAATGCTGAACTTACCTTCACGTATTGCTATGCAACCAATCACGTGTCCTTCAAAAATTCGATTTTTTGTTTCGCATACGTCTGAAAATTATTTCATAACATACACAAAAAGTTTAGCCTCTGTACATAGTTACCTTGTACTTTTCCCGGTAATTATTTGTTATCTTTCTTTAAAGGGCGGTGTTATTTTGGTATCGCACGACGAGCGACTCATCCGTATGGTGTGCAAAGAACTATGGATCTGCGGCAATGGCTCCGTGAAGAGTATAGAGGGCGGATTCGACGAGTATAGGAAAATTGTAGAACAAGAATTGGAAGCGCAGTCGAAATAATCACGTGCCTACGAAGTTTCAAGTGCTTACAATTTGTACCATGTACTAAACATAATGTTATTTATTACACGCACCCCGGAGAACACTTCAAGTAATTAATTGTTAAACGAATTATGTAAAATATGAAATGGCTGGTGAACAATAAAAGAGACAAACATCTGGAATAATATAAAAAGCGAACATATTAACCAAATAATATACGCCCCTCTTCTGAAAGAAACTTTAACAAAACAATAAAAAATCATGACATACTAAGAAATTATCTCATCCAAAAAAGTCTTGTCTTATGACGGACGTCATAGTGGAATTTCGTATCATTCCAATCAAAATTCCAGTGAATCAAGACACTTCTGTAAATCGGAGCCGCCGGAGTCTGTCTGTTGACTATTTAACAAACCGCTATCATGAGTCTTACTAGTTGCGAATTAGGACAGATTTATGACGATTGTAAATCTACGGCTGAATGCCATGTAAGAAATTATCGATCAAACATGCTGTAAAGATTGACAATTATGCTTTGTTTGTTGACAGTCAGCCGTTGCAAACGTCGTGGATCACGCTCTAATGATGCATGGCAAGAATACTGAATTTGATGTAAATTATTTAAACATTTTTGCTCTAATTATATGTATTGTTAACATTTTGTAACAATTTATAGCCGGAAGCTCTGAAACAAGACCTACAACAATACAAGCAGATGGTATGGAGCCTGAGAGACGAAAACTCTCATTTGAAGGTGAAATTGCGCAGATTGGAAGACATCGTCAAGAAAAAGCAGAAGATTGTCGATACACACTATTTAGGAATTCATGTAAGTTTTTTAATCGTTTTTAAAACTTGAAAAGGATATTTGGATCACCCGCATCATTGTTTCTACACCTTATAATTCATAATATATTTCCTAATTCAGAATAAACTACTTGTAAAAGAAGCAATCTATCAAGTTTCCCATCGTGTCGAAACACTACAAAATGACAATCAAGATCTCCGCGAAGAAGTAATGGCAAAGGACCTAACAATTCGAAAGTTGCGTCGTCAACTTGAAAGTTATTCAGCATATAAACAAGGAACAACTTGCAGGAGGAAGGTGAGCTCCACTGTTTTCTCAGCAAGAGCTAGTCATTCTTCTAACAATCCTGAAACACCAAGTTCTGTTGACCCTGATGTTACTCTCGAGGAGGTTACCGAGGAAGTTATAGATACAATTAAAAATTTCTCTTTGAATAACGTATCGAAGCCACAAATCGCAAATCGTTGGGTTGGCGACGACGACTGCGAGGAGCAAAATACTGAACGTGCTGTAACTTGCTCCCTCTTGGTTGAAACACCGCATGAAGAAATTGAAAAGTTGCATACTGGCTTTAAGGATATTCTCTCTGAGGTTGGCAAGCTAAAGAATTCTGTATCGCAGATACATGAAGATCATGCTCGCACTGTTTGCGAGATGCGTCTTCGCGAAAAGATGTTAATGTCGCATTTGTATGATAAAGAAGCTGAGCTTGCTTATAAAACATCTTCGCCGAAAGCCACCACGTTTTTGCAGAATCATTTGGCTGTGAATGAGAAAAAACCAAAGGACGTAAAGAAACACAAAGCTCGAGTAAGTCGCATGTAGGGGCATTGATTAGGGGAAACATCGTAATTGTGAATTTGTTTCTAAGACTTTTTGCAAGTTTGTTTTTTGTTACAATGTCGTGGTTTATAGCAGTGGTCTGATGTCCTTTTGTCCCGTTCGACATTTGTTGTTATTGTGCATGCGTAAGTTTACGAACATTATTTTGACGGCACGCTGAGAATACCCTGAGTCTACCGGGTATACCGTATATTTAACCGTTGACCAAAATTAACAAATCACAGCTCAACGTCAAAAAAGTAATGGTAACTCACGCATGCGCGAAAGCAAGTTGTTGTTTCTCCGGACAAGAGGTCATCAGGCCGTTGACAATGAATATTTTTCCAGACTGCATTCGTACGTATCACTCCAATGCCAAAACCCGATAAACTGACTCCAAAACGAAAACATAGAGGTCTGGATATCCGCACAGCCTCTAGAAACTCCCTACATGACGAAACTGACATGCGTCTGTACATCGATGAAGTCCTACGCGACATGAACTATCAAAAGTAAAGACGACTCCGAAACTTGTAATTTACATTCTCTTAATAAATGTAACAAAGGCTATACTATAAACGTCTTTAGATGAATCCTAAACGCGGCATTAACAAAGGAAATGAAAAACAACAAGTACCAAAAATACGCTCAGCTTTATACAACATTATACATTTTTGTAGATAAATCAGTCTAACGCGTTCCATTCAGCATTCGAAAAAAGTAATCTTAACAAGTCAAGAACAAAAACGCACACCTAAATTTTGAGGGAGAAACAAATTCGACGAAAAAGCAACACAAAAGAACGCCACATACACACAGTTTGTATAAAATTACGTGCGCAAAAGGCGCGGAAATCACGATTGGTTTGTTTTAGCATGCAGGTTTCATGCGCTGTTTCTGCTCACAATTTCAAACTTTGCAAGTTACATTTTAAATGTCCTTGATTTGCAAGCTGGAACAACGTTGTGTTTCGTAGAAGAATTTGATCTGGTGCCTATTCGGCCTTGTTCTTATTCTTCACATCCAGTTTCACGTTCATTGCCATGTCAGTGATTTTATCGGAGAGCAGGCAACCGTAGCGATAGAGAATACCCTGACGTTCCATTCCCGGCAGTAGACAGAGGAATGTTACCAGGGCGTAGGTAAGGAGCATGTTGTCGACGTTGTTGCCGATCCACGCGAGGAATAGTAAGATTGAGACAAGAATCGAATAATACTGAAAAAGAATGTTGGGATGAATTTTCTTTTTCTGTGAAATTTTAAGTTTGGGTCATTAGGCGTGTTCGAACACTTACCACTTTCGGTCGAGTAGTCTTCATCAAACAGAAAGACCGATATGTAATGGAGAGCTTCTCCTTGTTGATTATGATACTTCGGCAGATCATATCATAGCGCTCCTCGTGCCTCTCCGTCCATAGTTCCTGACGTAACAGCGTCGAGGAGAGGTGCGGCACGACGAACTCACTCACCGTCACAGTGAGGCAGATGAGTGCGATTGTCGTTAACACGCTCGGCTCGAGCAGCCACAGCAGCATGAAGAACGTCGTGATACTGCCGACAATGCCAAACGGATGCCACTGCTTCTCCCAGTGGAAGATCGAATGGAGAGGCAGCAGTAATTCGCGCCATGCTTGCAGCGTATTCTTCAGGTCAGCGATTTTAACATCCTGCGAAAAAGGCACATTCAATTACACATAAATCATCAATATTTTCAAGCATTAATCTGCAATGAGTGAGATATTACCGTCTCCGTGGCGAAGAGACAGTACTTCGACCGCATATCACCACTCACGTCCTTATCAGTGGCAAAATATGCCTCGACATCACCAAATGCCTGGAAAGGTTCGCACGTGGACGCAGACGGATACAGGATTAAAGGTTAGATGATTTGCATAGAAAAGCGGCGGGAAGATGATAAAAACGCAAATATACTCACATCATCAGCCATTGTGTGAATTATTGAATTGCAGATGCGAGCCACGGATGTGGAATGCGAAATTTACGACAAAAATTTTGGAGCGATAAATCGATCACAGGATTTAGATAAATTGGCATGCGGTGACTGTGATAGAAATTTGGTTCTCTTATCGCTCGCCCTATTGTTACCGGGCCGCGGTTGTTACTAGACTAGAAAAACGCAACAACCACTTCTTTGTTGGAAACGTTAGAATTGTTAAAAAAAACAAGCGATGTAACTGATATTTTGACAAACGGGGATGAACGCTCGCAGAGCCTCCACTCGTGTTCTCAATAAACTATTTCCTTTAATATTATCGAAAATTTAATAAGATTGACTTCGTATGCAGGAAATGATGACGGAAAACATTTTCAGAGTTGCTTTATAACAAATAGCAGGGTTTGAGGTGTTGCTATGGTATTTTAATTTAAATTAACAAATGCAGAATTAAATTTGGCATTTACCCTGGTGATTTTAGCTGTCAAACATTGAGCGAGTTGAAGAGACGCTTAATGACAGCGCGCTAATATTTTATCAGCAAAAATAATTCTCGAATTGATTGGGTGAGTGCAAACAAACAATCTAGATAGTTTATATTTGTAATTATAACATCGCGATGTAATTCTCTGGTTTGCTTCTGTGAATTAGCGATACTTTTTGTGATTAGATGAAACTTTTTTTTGAATTTGGAGAGTTTTTGGGGAATTTTGTATTGTGCGATTGCAGCGTAGCGTCGCTAGGTAGCGTGCGTACGAATGCGGAAAGCAACGAAAGCTCTCGCCGCAGTGATGTCGCTGCATCGTTCGATGCCGAAGTGTCTACTTTCACGCCGTTTTTGATTTTGACACAAAATCAAAATAAAACACGGAGCGAATAGCTGCGTGCGTCAACGCAAGCCCCGATCGTAGGTATTGTTCGGCACGCAGGTAATTCGAAATTTTTGAAAATTGCATCCCGTCGCGTACGAAGCAACGCATTCGCGTTGTTGTTATTTATAGTTGCGAACCCGCCATTTTGCAGTGCGGCGTCGTCTCCGGCGGCGGTACTTCACGGGTGGGATTACGTGCGATTTTCGACGACGACATAAAGTGCGCGCGTGTATGCGTTGGTGTCGTCGCCGTTTAATTGCAATTGGACGGCAGTAGTTGGCAGGATTGTATTTGCTCACGCGTGCCCCCGACCGCCAAATGCCATTGTTTGACAGTCCAAAAATCCGCGTCATAACCTCATTTCGTGTGTGCGCCGCTGCGTCGCAGCTAGATAAACAAGCCGATGGCGCGAAACGTACCTAATTGCGAGTGATTTTGATTCTGCCTAGGTGGCCGACAGACGACGGGACATCATGACTGAAGAGGTGGTGGAGAAGCCATTGGATGGCCTCACCGACGAGGAAAAAAACACTATTATAACGAGTAAGTCTTGTTAGTATTCCAATAAGAATTCAACTTTGATGTTATTTTATTTTCTTATGAAATAGATGCTGTTAAAGAAATTGAACTGCAAGATATTCTTGTGTGTGGCAAGTGTAATGGTGTATACTACATCTTGGAGGAGTTTAAGGAACACAAAGAAGGTGAAACTTGTAAAGAAAACGGGGAAATCAAAGAGACGCTTAAAGATGATAAGAAGCCACAAATTTGGGCTTTTACTTTGTGGAAGAATACGAAATTCAAGAAGGGTGATCCTACCACCCGACCCGCCACATCATGGCATATTTATCAAACGTGGCGCGCAATGAAACCGCCCGAGAAACAGTTGTGGATGACTGTTGCTACAAATATGCAAGAGTTGTTTGAAATTGTATCATTATTTGAGAAGAGTAAGGTGAAATATCTACCGAAAAAGGAAGAAGAGAAGGAGACGAAACCCCCTGTTATTTTAAACAAGGTATATTGAAATAGTATATGTTTAATATGTTCGTTTTTAAGGGATTAATTATGTTTCAGATGAAGGCCTCAAATTCACGTCGCGCAATCCGTACCGGGGGTGAGTCAAATGTGGAAATTCTTGTAGAAAAAATTGTATCAAAACGATACAATCCAAGAAAGAAACGTTTCGAATATCTTGTGAAATGGGAGGATTTAGATTCGTAAGTATACTTTTAGCTTAGCAGTTTTGTTTCATTTATTGCTAATTAAGTTAAATATGTTGGTAATGTTAACTAGTAAAAAAGTTTGTAATTGGCCATATTCAAATCGTATATATATTTATCTAAAATGTTTTTTATAGTGAAGAGAATACGTGGGAAGGCGGTGCGACCCTCTACAACTGCAAACAAATGATGGAAGATTTCGAGAAGTATTTCCAAGCGCAGCGAGAGCAAAATCGTGCGCAGAAAACCCTGGAGAAACAAGCTCGTGCACATAAAGCAGCTGAAAAGATGATCATTTCGTCGGATGGCCGACCACAGCGTACTAGCAAGCAGAAGGCGTTGAACCAGGTGAAAGCATGGTGTGGCGCTGAGTCACAGGAGCAAGAGGAGTACGGTGAAAAGCGCGTCTTCTCAGACGACTCTGATGACGACGAATCGTACGAAAAACGCATCAAGTTGGAACAGGACGATAGTGATTCGGAAGACGCACAGCCGGTGGTCACGATCAAACGCGTAACGAAAAACGGCGTCGAGCGGCGATTGGGTACGGCGCAACGTCTCGAGGGCATTCATCTTCCCGACAATGTGTTAATTCCGGACGCTAAAGGCATAGTGCGCATCAGTCAGAAACAGATACCATCGTTGAGCTCCGGTGTTTACGTCATGTCCAAAACTGCGGGAATTATCAAGTTGGATACGGCGGCTGCAACAAAATTAACTCAAGGCGGTGGACAAACTGTATTGAAAGTCGCTCCCAAGATGGGCCAGGCGAGTATTAAGGTGATTAAAAAGACACCGTCGGATGTTACAAACGGTTCGAAACCCAACGTTAAGATTATCAGTCACAGTGGGGCGAAAACGGCGGTGAAGAATTACAGCGGTAAGGTGTATATGCAACGTCGGACAAATGCACAAGCCGCCGCTTCAGTAAACAAAAAGGACGATTTTGATCCTGAGGTGAATAAGTACGATGATGAGTCTGATGGTATTGAGGAGATGGCCTTCCCGGATGAAATTCAATTGCCCACTGCGGACAGTCCGCCTCCGGAGTTCTCACTGTGTCCACTGACGGGCAAGGTTGTTGATAAAAATGGGGCAGTTGTTGAAAGCTCGGAGCCTACAGATGCCGAAACTCTGGAAAGTATCCTCACTGGAGCTGATGAACAGCAAGATGGTAAAATAGAAGAACGCACTACGTCGACTGGCGAGGTAACTGCGGCGAAGACGACGTACTCGACGTCTTTGGATAATCTGGTGAATATCGCCGCTGCAGATATTTTGAATGATTTGAAAAATACTGAGATTAAAGCGGATCCAGAGGCGATGGAAAGCGGCGAGGAGATAGCGGCAGCTGCGATTAAGAGCGTGTTATCACCTGTTGTTACGACAATATCCCCGCAGAGTATATCTTCGCCGCCTCCGTTGGTACCTACTTCGTCGCCTGCTGTTCGAGCGATTAAACAACAAACGACAAGTGCTTCGACGACATCACCCTCAATTCTTAGTACTGCGTTGACAAACGCGAATATTGTAAGGCGGGGACCACCGAAATTAGTGCGACGTGCTGAACCACGTGTCGGTATTGTGCAGACACGCACTCCACCCCACCAAATTGTGCGACAGGTTGGGAACGCTGGCCAGGCGACTGTGGTTACACGGATAGGACCTACCGGCGTAGCTCAGCAGGTGCGGCAGATTCGTCCCGGAACGCAAGTGATTCGGAAGCGCATCGTTCAATTACCCGCGGGTGCACAGGGAGCGAGAAGTGTAGTCCGGCAACAGGCGCGCGTTTATCCCCAAGTTGTAAAGTCAAATACGCAAGTGACACAGGTAACATATGTAGCAACGCCGACGAATTCGAACAAGATAATCGCGATGCCGTCGTTGGAGACTACACCAGTGTCGCCTGCTGCCCCGAAGGAGAAGATGGTGACGAAAGTGCAGCAACCCATTCTTCAGCAGGTCGTAGCACCTGTGCAGACGGTTGCTACGACGCAGCAAATTGTTCAATCGCCCCCTCCACCAGCGCCGATCCAAACACCTGCGGCGAGCAGTATTGATTCGCCAGCGTTGTCACTCACAGATTCGGACACTCCGCTACTAATTACTGGTGAAGATGGTACGATCTACCAGGTTGCTGGGCAGAATGAGGATGGCCAGACGATTCTTATTACCCACGTAAGTTTCGAATACATTTTATTGACTAACGCCTATTTATTTATGAAGTTTTTAAAAATGTTATTTCTAGAAATGTAGGGTTTAAACAATTAAAAGGCACAAAATGTTAATATTAGATAAAGACATGACGTATAGGTCCCTTTGTTAATTCATCAAAATTTCTAAATCTTCAATAATTTTACATTCTACGCAGGTTTATTTGAATTCAAGAGAGAATTAGATTCCTATGGAATATATATGGAGATGGTTTTTTGAAGATGTTAAAACAATTGTATGAAACTTTAATTTAGGGAGAAGACGGAGAACAACAATGCCTTCTAGTTGCTCCGGAAAACGCGGGTTTGATCACGCAAGCCCTTCTCAAACCTGAACAAGCACAGGAGGTAGCCGCACAACAGCAGCTGCAACAGCAACAACATCAACAGCAGCAACAACAACAAGTTATTCAGCAACAGACCCAGGAGCAGTCCCAAACTCAGGTCGGCACCGTTGACCAGCAGCAACTATCGATAAACACCGCCGTGGAGCAAGCGGTTGAAGAAGCGACTGACGATTCGCAGGTTGTTGCACAAATCGTCAGTGCAAATCCTCCTAGCCCAGGTATTTAAACGACATAAACTCAGTTACATCATCGACACAGGCCTCTCATTGAGCGTTCAGAAATTGTAATTTTATTAATCAAGTGAACATAATCACAATCATTTTGTTTTTACAGGTGGAACGAGAAAAGTTGTACTAATGTTGCCTGATGGCAATTTCATGATGACTGAAGTGACCGCCGAGCAGTACGCCGCGCTGGAATTGGATAAATAATGGAACTTTGCAAATACGGTGTTTACGCACGAGAAAGGCATAATTTCTTATTTTGTTGTATAAATAGTACCTTAATAGTTGTTAACTTCAAACGTTCATCATTTACAAACAACAGATTCGTACAACATTTTGAAATTGCGTTAATAATGTCTCGTAAAGTTAATCTCTATCATCGAATTGAATACATATTGCAAGTGTAATAGCCATTAACCTGAATATTTATATTAGATTTACTGGTACAGAGAATAACACATTATATTTGATAAATTGGGGCTTTGAAATGGATATACAAAATGGCTCAAAGTGAAAGGAATGGGGCTCGATATTTACGTTTTTGCGATGGCAAAATTGAGAATTTTATTAACTCTACGATGCGGAAAATGCGGAGAAACTATGTAAGAAAAATATTGACTATAATTGTAGCGCCAATGTAATATTAATGTCATATAGTTTTAAGAAAATTCATGTTCATCTAAATATGATTGCTCCGCAAATATATGTGCCGCTAATTGGCACGAGAATAAAATTTAAGTCACTAAAGCAAGAGTATGTTAGTTTGGAAGTACTTGGACAATGAAATGCAATGTAAGAATCCCTTGTTTCGGGAATTGGAAAGCTATACACAACATTTGGTGCTACTTGAAAAAGTCTCCCCGAGTTAATTTTAAATTTTTGTCCATCTCGCACACAGCATTATTACACGACATTTATTACCCTGTCCTCATACTTTTGTGTGGAAAAGGAGCCATTAATAGAAAAATTGGCTTAAATAGTTCAGCCATTCACCACCATAGTAAATTTTACAGTTGAATGAAGTAGAAGTAGTAGTAGATCATCAGAGTAGATGTTGTAGATGAACACGTGTGACTGTATGACATGGTAATCTGTGGTGTATAACCTGGAAAGCTGCAGGCAGAGTTCCAACCATTTTTTTATTTTGATTTAGATTTCTTTGCTTCTCTGCTAGGGTTCCCGCATAAATTCTGTTTCTCATTCAAGTATCACTTCTTTCAGAAATTTCTAGCCTACGGGATGATAAGTATAATTTCATTTATACTATTGGGTATTTTTGTGTTAACCTGTGCGCAAACCTCAAAATGTTTATATCTCAAAAGTTAAAAGACGCTTTTGGGATGTTTTTGCATTTTCCGATTTAAAATGCAGTCTTCCATATAAGACCATTTTTACCTTGATCGGAAATACTTATCTTTTCTACCAAAAATTTTCAAAATGATTTTTGGCAAAAACAATACACAAACCACTCAATATTAGAAAATCGATACTTTCTGTAAACGGAATTATTCTTCATTAATCAATCTCGATCCCTATCTATATCTCTATCACAATCTCAAGCCCAATCTCAATCATCTATCTCAATTCCAATATCAATCACAGTCTCAATCCCAAT
>JAODAC010079373.1:16340-110750 GCA_027575185.1 Mimaenictus wilsoni | reverse complement strand
ACTCTCCCATTTCATTGACCGTCTCCCTGTTTCCTGCAATACTATATAACTTGGTGTGGATCTTTCCAACTTCAAAAAATAAATACCACACAGTTTAAAATTTTATTAATTTTATAATTTTATTAATGAAAATGTTACAAATCATGACTGAAGTCCACACCTCCAACTTCCCACACCACTCATCTCTGCCACGTCCATCAACTCCAAACCCACTCTTATCCACTCCGGGCACTCCTCGCCTACCCCTCTCCATCAACATCTACAAGGTGTACCATGAAATTCTACGCTTACTACGATACTGTTAATTAACATCTGCATTGCAGATGTTGTCTCTCGCATGTCGGGACTGCCCGATTTGTGAGAGGTCGTTGCCTTTTCATTCCAACATGTATACTTTTGATTCACCCTCACAAAACTTAAAAAAAATACTTGGAAAACTTAGACAACGAGCGAGCACTAACGGTTCCCAAGAAAAAAGCTCGTTCAAAAAAGCACAGAAAAGAAAGTATCGAAAAGTGAACGTATCGATACTTTTAATTATAAAAACTATTCCAACATAAAATAAGCGATATAAAAGTATCAAAAAAGCAATACTTTATTCAGCACATAACAAAATTATCGAGAAATAAAGTATCGATGCTTCTAATACTTATCCTGATCCTGTCATCTTTTCTAACATCCCTAAGAACAAGACACATTATTAAAAATGATTAAATAATCCTGTTGGTGAAATTACTTAAAACTTTACATGAAAACTGAGGTCCTACATCATGTTAAAGCAATCTCAAAACTTTGTCGCAACTCCTAAAAATCCGAAATGTCATCACATTTTTGTCCTGTTTATACCCACCACACGAGAGCCAACTCGAACCACTGGACTTGTGTCCTAAAAACCGTGGTTTTGCGAGTTCTGTTATAAACTTTTACGTTATTATCCTTGTCACCCTCATGCACATCGCCATCATATACCCCCTTATCACCCCACCCTCCTTACCCCGCCTCCCTTCTGTCCTGCACTCGCTGAACAACGATGGACTATAACATGTTTAGCCCTGTATATCCTCGGCTCTATTACATCCCCGCACACGATGATAATATCCAACTTCCTCCTACTTTTCTACATACACATCCGCATTCATATACACACATTCATACTTTTACCAACACACGCCCCGCAACTCTAATAATATGCGACGCTGTATTCATGTTTGTTAATTCGATGAATTTTCACCAAACCCTCATTGTAGTACATCCTATATACTAGGTTATGCACGGTAAACGAAAGTATGCAATGGTGGAGTGGGTGGTGGCGCCGGGCTATGTGTTTATGTCGACATTGCCGGGCGTCTCCACCCAGGACGAACGACAAAAAAATGTCACGCGTTCGCGTTGTTGAAAACTCGCGCAATGTATGCAAATTTGCTTCATCATTTCGGCCTGTACGTGTTTGTATGTGTTTTTATGTGAGTATATGTATGTATTTTGGCTTGTTTATACGTGTATATGCGTCGACGGTTGCATAGCCAAGTCTAGAGATCTCTTGTCGCTTGTTTTCGGTTTAGCTACCGGCGCCTCCACCAGAGTCAAACACAATTCATGGAAAGTGAACCACTTTGGGAAGTGACGTGATGCGTTTTCATTCTCTTGTGTGGTTTATTTTCCTGGGCATTAGCATTCATTATGAATGGAAAACTTCAAAATGAAACATATAATAAATGTAATAATTGTATATTTCATTAATGTCGTTAACGTCACTTATCAGGTCAAATAAAATGTGGTGTTACACTCAAAGAATATGAAAACTATAAAACTTTTATTATTGCTTTTCTATTATTTGCCCTGAGTTTCATTATTTTCATAAAAATTGGTCAAAATTTAAGATATTAAGATATTAAACCAACATGAGTAATTTTTGTTTATTAATAACTTACAAATCGCTCGGTATAAATGAAAATTTAAATTACTATAGTAAGATATCTGGTGTATTAATAGTACAAAAGAAAATGTTATTTGATCAAATGAGAGGTTAGTAATTAATTAGTAAACTTTGTAACATTTTCTGTAGTAAAAAATTGCAAGGATTTAATAATTTTGTGTTTTTTTTAAGAACCACTTGGTATAAATTAATGAAAATTTTATCTGTTATACTTGAAGAGCATGATTATTAATTATATTAATTACTTTTGAGATAACCTTCATAGTTTTGTCATAAAAAAATGTTAAACTATAAGAATGAAAGTTATTAAAATCAAATTATTTCCTGTTGTAAAAAATGGCAATATTTTAATAATTTTGTGTTTGTTCCAAAGCCACTCGGTATAAATTAATCAAAATTTTATCTAGTATACCTAAAGAGCATTACTATTAACTGAATTCATCACTTGTCGGATAACATTCGTAGTTTATTCTTAAAAAAATGGTTAATGTAAAAGAATGAAAATTATTAAAACCAAAACATATTTTTTGAATTAATAATAACTTCCAAAGTACTCTGTATAAATTTGTGAAAAAGCAAAATATTTTTATTGCCTATCTCATCTATTAATAGTTCAAAAGGATACGCTATTTGATCAATTGAGAGATTAGTAATTAATTAGGAAACTTTGTAACACTTTCTGTAGTAAAAAATGGCAAGGATTTAATAATTTTGTGTTTTTTCCAGAACCACTTGGTATAAATTAATGAACATTTTATCTGTTATACTTGAAGAGCATGATTATTAATTATATTAATTACTTTTGAGATAACCTTCATAGTTTTGTCATAAAAAATGTTAAACTATAAGAATGAAGGTTATTAAAATCAAAATATTTTCTGTTGTAAAAAATGGGAATGTTTTAATAATTTTGTATTTCTTCCAAAGCCACTTGGTATAAATTAATCAAAATTTTGTCTAGTATACCTAAGGAGCATTACTATTAAATGAATCGATTACTTTTTGGATAACTTTCACAGTTTCTGTTTTAAAAAATGGTTAATGTTACAGAATGAGAATTATTAAAACCAAAACGTATTGTTATAACTTCCAAAGCACTCTGTATAAATTTGTGAAAAAGTAAAATATTTTTATTACCTATCTCGTTTACTAATAGTTCAAAAGAATATGCTATTTGATCAATTGAGAGATTAGTAATTAATTAGTAAACTTGGTAACATTTTCTGCAGTAAATAATGGCAAGGTTTTAATAATCTTGTGTTTCTTCCAGAACCACTTGGTATAAATTAATGAAAATTTTATCTGTTATACTTGAAGAGCATAACTATTAATTATTTTAACCACTTTTGGGATAACCTTCATAGTTTTCTCATAAAAAAATTGTTAAACTTAAAGAATGAAAATTGTTATAACCAAAATGTATCTTTTGATCTATTTATAACTTCTAAAGCACTAGGTATAAATTTCTGGATGTTTAAAAATATTCTTATTATGTATCTCATCTGCTAATAGTTCAAAGTAGTTTCCTGTTTAATTATATGGGAGGTTAGTAATTAATTAGTAAAGTTAGCAACTTTTTCTGATGTAAAAAATGTTCTAAAAAAGTGTGTTTCTTCCAAAGCTACTCGGTATAACTTAATGAAAATTGTCTATATTATACCTAAAGAGAATTATCATTTATTATATTATTCACTTTTAAGATAACAATGATAGATTCATAGTAATAAAATATGACAAGTTAAGAAGACAAAAAATAAAAAATAAAACTATCAAGAAATAATTTTCTCTTAATAGTAAATTTCCCTTCTTATAAATATATTTTCTTATAAATACATTTAGAATAAATTGAATAAACAATGATAAACTCTTGTTTATTCAATTTATTCTAAATGTATTTATTCAATGTATTTTTAAAATCACAATTGTTTAATAATTACCAATTTTCGAAATATAATAATTAAATTTTTGTCTAAAGCTGTGCAGTGAACCGCAAAACAATTCCAAAACAATGGTCATCAATTTCTGTGGGTGTACAGCAGCATGTTGCACATTAGATAATGTTAATTCGTAGCTAATGCAGGAATTAATAGCATGTGCTGGTTTTGCGTTTACGCTGATAATTGGCGCAATTCCCGCCCCCACAGGCGGCATCGGCAGCAGGAAGCATCGCGATTTCAATTTGTATTTTTCACACATGCACAGCCACAAGTCCAAACCTAAAAGATACTCAAAATACTCTAGATGATTGCTGCAGGACTCTCGGTACAGATATACTCGTAGGCATTGATAGAATATTTGTCTGATTATCTTCGGCCTACTGCTAGTGTAAGGAGAGTTAGAGGGGTTTTAGGAGGGGATAGAGAAATTTCAGAGGTTGCAGAAGCTTGGGAAGGGCTTATAGCAGGGGTATTGGTGGAACTGCGATTGTCTATTTCGCACCCAAATAACAAACATCGCCGCACAACGCCACAAATGCAATCGAATTAGTTTGCTAATTACGCGTTCGATTGACCGCCCGTGGGAGCTTGAACATGTTGGGCAGACATGTTTGTAGAGCGGCTATACGAGCGAAACGAAGGGGGGTGACTGGAAAACGGGGTAACGGGGTAACGGGGTAACGGAGAGTGCGCTCGGATTCATTATGGGGCGGATATTATCCCCATTTGTTGCATTTTCACGTTTGAATTATTAAGCACGCTTGATTAGCCTTAGAATTGATTATTCATAGTGGTTTGCAGCTTTGACAGAGCTTATAGCACTGTTTCTTCCTATATTAACATGATTTATTAATTTAATCCTATAATGTTATTTGAAAAGTGATAATTTGCTAAGAATTTTTCGATTTTCAATTACTTCTGTACATGAATTTGTCCAATTTCTATCGAATTTTGTAGATTTATTAGCAAAAATGATTTTAATTTTGAACGTGAATAATAGATGTCGGCAGTAGCAACATAAATGGAAAAAAATCATGTACTAAGTCGTGATAGCTCAGAAATTACGGTTTATTTCGGTTACTTACTGATAGATGGTGCCAGATATATTTAATGCCCCGTAAAACCGTATATTTACAATTTTAAAACTGATAGAGAAAATTGACCAAAGGAAACCAAGAAAAATGGAATTTAAAACCGAAAATTTACCATCATACCTCGTCACAAAGTTGTACTAGATAATTTACAGACTAAAATTAACATTATACCTGCAAAATATGTTACTAGATAGTAACAGAAGCTAAACATAACTGTCAACAAGCGAGAAATGTGATGTTCTTAGATCTGACATCTTAAAATGAAAATTTCTTTCGGCTACTTCCTGATAGATGGCGCCAGAAGTAGTTTAAACACCTCTAAATGTTTTATTTTTACATTTTTTTACTAAATTTTACCAAGGAATATCATAAAAGGAGAATTTAATACCCTACATAAATTTCACAATATATTTTTGTAATAAACTGTTCCTTCAAAATAGCCGGCGCCAGTACATACATAAAACAGCAAAAAGGCATGAAAAATGTTGCGAATACACCTGACAGCTTAACAACTAGAGTTTACATCGGCTACTTCCTGATAGATGGCGTTAAACGTATTTAAGCACCTTAAAATCATATTCTAGCATTAAAAACTATTATACCAACGAGAAAAAAAAAACGAAGTTTATACCCAAAAAAATCACAATTTCAATATTTTTTAAAGAAAACTTTCTTGTAATTATTTGTCTAAAAATGACGTATTACAACTTTTGCCAGCAGGTGATAGCAGAAACTATACAGAACTATGAAAAATCGAGAAATGTGATGTGCCCACACCTCACAGATTTGATATAGCCATTTTTTGTCTATTTCCTGAAAGATGGCGCTCGATATTATGTACCTTATTTTAACATTTAAAATGATTACAGCAAAGAAAATAATGATAAATCGAATTTAAAACCGGAAATTTACCACAATAACCTCGTCACAAAGTTGTACAAGATAATTTTGAAACTAAAATTAACATTATATCTGCTAAATATGCTACTAGATAGCAACAGAAGCTACACAAAACTGTCAACAAGCGAGAAATGTGATGTTCTTAGACCTAACAGCTTAAAATGAAAATGTCTTTCGACTACTTCCTGACAGATGGCGCCAGAAGTAGTCTAAGCATCTCAAAATGTTTTGTTTACATTTTAAAAATTAATTTTACCAAAGAATATCATAAAAGCGAACTTATTACCCTATAGAAATTGCACAATATCAATATTTTAACATAAATTGTTTCTTTATAATTTCCTGCCTGAAAATGCCATTTTACAATTTTACAATAATTAGCAATTATTGGCTAATAGAGGGCGCCAAAACATACATAAAACTGCAAAAAAGCATGAAAGGTGTTGAGCATGCCCCTGAGAGCTTAGCAATTAGGGTTTACTTCAGCTATTTCCTGGTAGATGGTGTTAAATATATTTAAGCGCCTTAAAATCTTACTTAAACGTGTTAAAGCATGTTAAAATATCTTAAAATTGATTTGTTAAAAACAGATAGAAGAGAGAACGTCAAATTTGAAATTTTCATCATTTTTGGACTTTTTTTCTCTTTTCTCACTTAAGGAAAGTTTAAAGTAATTAATAATAAGTATACTCAAAGAATGATAAATGTAATTGAAATGAGTTGAAGTAATTAAATTAAGTTAAAGATAACTTACCTATAGTAGTCAGAACAGTCAAAGAGTAAAGAAAACTCTTCGCAAAAGTCCATTCAAAGTTATCGGTATTGACGATCATCTTGCCTTCGCCGTCAACTTCAGCTGTAGCAGCCGCCGCCGCCCCTACAGAAGCCGCCGTCCCCGATCCACCTACTCCACTGAAATCCAACTTTCCCGCCTCCTCCGTAATCGACCGCAGGATCTCATCCTGAAACCGCGTGATCTCCTGCGCCGCCAATCTCGTCCAATTATCCCGATAAAGTATATTCAGATTCACAGTGATCTCCCAGATATTCTCCACAGTCTTCGTCCTCACTGCATCCGTGCGACTCTTCAGATCCGTCACGTTCAAGGCGCGTTTATTTGCCGTCGCCGACGCCAACGAAGTCGTCGCCAGAATTTGACTATCCTGCGGGCTACCACCCTCGATGGCGAGGAATATAAACGACCCAATCAGGGTATAGCCGAAGAGGAGAAAGCAGATTCCTAGGTTGGTCACCAGACATGTGAGGAACGAACGGCTGCGTTTACCAAAGCAGCCACAACAGGTTTTCCCGGCGCCTCCACCGCCACTACCGGCGCCTCCGCCCCCGCCAGCTTTCGAGTTTGTGGGGTATGGGTCATAGCAATACCTGCCCGAGTCTTTCTCCATGTTCCCGCGGGTTGGTGTTCGAATTTTGGCTCGGTATGTGCGTCCCACGCCACTCGTGCGTTCAGCGTTTATCTAAACAAATGGCGCGTTAATTAACGCGACGCTGGGCGAGTTGACGAGGCGCATAATTAATAATCGAGTGCGGCCGATCCTGGCGGCGATCCTGCGATGATGGAGTGCAACGAAACTGACCTGGAACACGCGCAAAGAACACGGGGGCTAATTAGTTTGCGAAGTCAAATAGGTCGCATGTAATATCAATAATTGTTTTTTTATTTTCCAGAGTCGCATATTTCGTCAACGAAACTAGGAAATTTTTGATATTAATCACATATGAGATATTTTAAGAGTTTTATAACTGATTGAAATCAGTAATTCATTTGAAACTTCTGAGTTTTTATTAATTTTTATTATTCATTCTATATAATAGATACTTAATATACATTAAAAAACGTTATACTTTTGTGAGTTCAGATATCTAGAGTAAAAGTAACTTCATCTTTCTGAAATTTTTACAGAGATTACTTTAATTACTATGCTTTTGAATTATATTTGAACGTATAACCTAACTTTAATTTATTCGGAGCTATTGAGTGTGGAACTGAAGACTACAAAAGTTGAGTCCACAATTAATGTGTGAGTTTGATAGTTGTTATCTCCAAATATATGATAACTATCAAAATCTGACAAACCGCATAATAAAGCTCATTTTAACAGCTATCTAATGGTGAAATTCTTTTAAATATTTGATATACAGTTTTCTTTCAAAAAAGTTTTAAAGCAAATAAAGTTATTTGGTCATCGAAATTGTATCTTCATGTTAATAAGCAAATATCTTAAAAGACCCTGTATATAAACGAACGTATTATCCAAATTAAATTCTTAGTTAATTATTGAAATTTATTGACAATATTAAAATGTTCCTATCTTATATCGTTTATAAACAGGGGGGTATGAAAATTCATACTATATTTACAAATATCAAGTTTCAACTATAAAAATATAATTATCAGTGTAGATGCTGATATCTTGAGTAAAACTTAAGTAATCTTTGTGATTATTTTACAGTAGATACTACAATCATTTGGCCTTCAAAGAGATTTTGGTATTGTTACACAGCTATATTCTACTTGAAGTTATTGAGTGTTGAACATACTTCTTCAAATATAGCATCAAAAATAAAAGTTTGAATTTGACAGCCTTTATCTCACTAGTTATAATGCTTATGAAATTCTTTTACAGCGTATATCAAAGCTTACTTTCATAGCTTTCATATAATATAGGCAGCTAAAATATTGCTTTAATAGTTATCTCTCTATATAGCTTTAAAGAAAAGAAAAATATTTGGCCATCGAAATTGTATAAACAAGTTTATATGAAAACATCACAGTAAGCCCTATATAAAATATGAAGTAATTCTCAGCAAAGACAGATATTTAATTGAGCAATCTATGATAATTGTTTAAATTTTCCTATCTTATAAAATTATTAAACAGGGTGTCCCGAAACTCCGCACTAATATTTCAAGTAAAAATTTAAATTGCAAAATTTACTAAGCGTCTTCTTAGAATAAATTAATATTAATTACATCTTGAGAAGCAATATAAGCGAAATTAATCATAATTTAACAAATTTGCGCAGCCAAGGAGAAACAAAAACCGTGCAAAATTGTTTATGTCATGATTAATGATGCATTTGACTCTGTGCTGTTAAATAACTGATAGTTGACCTCATTCTTCGTCAAACATTGAACATGTGAAACGTTGGTTATTTGTTTAACAATTGTTTAACAATTTGTTCTATGAGTATTTTACGATATTGTACACATTTTTGTGTGCCTTTGTAGTCGCTGAGCGTAGCAAAGGTGTAATTTTCTGGTAACAATGCATGCCATGTGATTTTTGTTCATTTTATTCCCTGACGTGCATTCCATGAAATAAAATGCTAGAATGCAAGGTTTTTTTCATTATTATAGCAGTTTTCGTGATAAGTTTGCTGGAATTCGGGTTATTTTGTTGGAAAATTTCCTATATTGTTTCTTTGTTACATTCATATTTTTAGAACAGTTTGAAAGCCATCAAATATGATTAAAAAAAGAGAGAAAGCTGAATGATGCCTTGTTTAAGCAGTTTATTAGCTAGCGAAATTTTGAAAACTACTATAAATTATACAACTAATTAGAAATATGTCTGTATAAGGATACAATATTTCCTACAAAGTGTTCCGAGATATTCAGAAATAAACTAGGAGATGTAATTTTGCTAACTGTAAAACTTTCAGTCCTTTCAGGCTTTATACGCACAAAACTGTTCAACCAATATACAAAAGGACTACACTCGCTGAAAGCTATAAAAGTGGGCTTTATTTTGGGCTATACACGATTTTTATAGATATAATAATTTTGGAGTGAATCGCTGTCAAAGTCAAACATTGATTTTGTACTGTGTATTGAAAGTGGTATGTTCAACTCTTAATATCTTCAAATTAAATAGAGCCCACTTATTCTGCCCAAGATAGTTTAAAAGGCAAATATATAAAGTATCTCCTGCAATATTTTCAGATTGCTTCGTTGACCAGTTCTTAAGATATTACCATCTAAACTGCCAATCCCATATTTATAGTCGAAATTTCATATTTTGAATAATATTACGAAAGTTCACGACACCCTTTTTAAAAAAGGAATTTTGATAACTATCATAAATTCACCAATTAAATAAGATTTTATTTTGGAAATTACATACATTCATATTCAGGGTCTGCTGAGATGTTCCTATATAAACGTGGTGATACAATTTCAATGATCCCAAATCTTTATTTTTTAAACCGTTGTAGATAGCAAGCTTTTTGGCCTATGTTAAAATGGAATACACTTTTTGAAAGCTAAGAATGTGGGCTTTAATATGAGCTTAGCCAGATTTTAGTAGATACTATAATTTGGGAGAAAAGAGCTTTTAAATTTAGACATTGATTTTGCATTAAACATTCGATGAGTCATGTTTAACTCTCAATAATTCAAAAAGCGTTATTGGCTACAAATTTAGCTAAAGGTGGTTTGAAAACTAATTAATCCAAGTATCTTTTGTAAAATTTTCAGAATAATTCGCTTAAATTTAAATAAGATATCGGTGTCTAAACTACCTTTTAGAAACGGGGTAATCCATTTTGAAAAATTACATAATTTTATTTTCTTAAATATCTCAAAACACCCAGTAGAAAATTGATTATACTTATCCACATAGGTAATTAACTAGCTACAGATTTTATGACAGTTTTCAAAATTTTCCTATTTTGTATAGTTTTTTTACAGGGTGTCATTAAACTTCGTACTTCGATGATTAAATAGAATGTTATTGGAAATAATAGATAAAAATAGCTTGGAATGACCTATTTTTCTGGTATTATTGACAAATTTGTTAAAAATAGGCTTATTGAAAATAGATGCTGTTGAAGTAACTAAAAATAATGATATGCACCATATTTGGGTCGTCCATAAATATAAATTTTATAAAAAAAAGTGTGAAGATGAGGTAAATCATCATGTATACCAAAAAAAAATTAAATAAATAGTCAGAAAATGATAACCAAGTAACATTCCACACAAAAACATAATCTAGAATGAGATGTTTCCATTCGACGAATTACGAAAACTCGTTTAACGGGCTGCGCCTCATTTGTGCATTTCGTAATAGGTAGCACTAGCATTCCCGGCGCGTAATTACAATGTAACCACACGTTGTAATTGTGGTTCATGCTCGTACATATTCACATACACATTCACACATATCCAGCCACATACTCACACAAACACATATGCATATAAACGCAAAATGATTTGAAATACAGAGATATTTAATAACAGAGTGCATCAAGTACACGCGTCCAATCGCTCAAATGTTTGTCCACAATCGCCGTTCGAATGTCACCATAGTTGGTTAAGTTTGTAACTAAATTAAAATAAACCCGAAATAAACAACAATCTAACCATCATCGCTATCCAAACGCACGCACATGTGATTGTCAGTCGCACGTGTGTTTGTAGTTTGTAACCTGCATGCCTATGACGAAAATATAGGTGGAATTGCTCAATCATTACGTGGCTTAAATGGAGTTTAATTGCTTGTTTAAAATTTAGAGGTTTGGTAATTAATGGAATGTACCTTGCATATTAAAACACAGTTTTAAAGCTTTCGAAAAGTGTTGTCTCTTCAAATTTGGGTTAAATGGTTTTCATTTTATAAGGCGTTAAAAAATATGTAAAGATTTTGGTCCTCGAAATGGTGACACCGTGATTAAATGGAAATATCTCAGAATACCCTGAATATAAACGGTCGTCACTGCCAAAATTAATTCTTAATTAATAGATGAATGTATTGTACTTTTCTAATTTCGCCTATCTTTTGCCATTTTAAAACAGGGAATCGTGAAAATTAGGAGTATTATTTCAAATATCAAATTTTGAATATAATAAGGAAATTACAAGTTTAATTGGTGATATCATGAGTAAATCTAAACGAATCTTTTTAAAACATTAACGAAAGATACCTATATTTGTTAACTTTCAGACCAATTTTTATAAAAATTGTTAGCTATATGGATTTTGGAGATATTAACAGTTGAATATAACACTTCAAATGTGGAGTTCAAACTCAATGTTTCAATTTGATAGGTGATATCTCCTAAACTATATTAGCTATGAAAATCCTACATACTGCAAACTAAAGCTCAATTTTAAAGCTTTCAAATACTGAAGTCCTTTTATATGTGGACTTCATAGTTTTATTTTTATAAAGCTTCGAAGAAAGTACTGATTTTGAACAGCGAAATTGTATCACCATATTCCTATCGAAATATCTCAGAAGACCCTGTATCTAAACCGTCTTAACTTCCAAAGTAAATTCTTAGATAATTGGTAAATTAATGGTAGATTTCGAAATAAGGCCAGCTATTGCAGTTTTTAAATAGGTTGTCGTGAAAATTCATACGATTATTTCAATTATCAAATTTTAACTAAAATAAAATCATCAGTTTAAATGGTGGCATCATGAGTAAAAGTAAATAAATCTTTCGGAAAATTTTATAGAAAATACCTTAGTTACTTCACTTTTAAACTATATTTGGTAGGACTACTTGACTTTAATTTATTTGATGATATTGGGAGTTGAACATAACACTACAAATCTAGAGTCCAAAATAAATGTTTGAGTTGAACACCTGTTATCCCCCAAATTATAATAGGTATAAAAATTCCACACAGGGTGAATAAAAGCTCATATCTAAAGCTTTAAATAATACAATCCCTTTAAATAAAACTTGAATAGTTTCCTATCTACGAATCGTTAAAGAGAATAAACTTTGTTTGTCATTGAAATAGTAACACCATGTTTATATAGCAATATCTCCGAAGACCCTGTATAAAATTCTATGTACTCCTCCAGATAAATAGCTGCTGAGTAAGAGAATATATCTTACTTGAGAGAATTTCGTTATCCCGTAAGGTATTTACACAGGGTGTTATGAAACTTCAATCAATTATTTGAAGTATCATTTTTAACTTCAAACTTTGATTATTGATATCTCATACAAAAATTACTATATCGTAGTGTTTTTTTTTAACAAAATATACTTCAGTTAACCTTCGATCGTACTCTCTTTATTCAAAATAAATAGCATTAAAATTGTTGAAGTTGTAGACGTTTAAACGTAACTCTTTAAAATGTCGAACTCATAGTGAATATTTCCTTTAATCACAAATTTTAACATTTTATAAACTCTTACTATATTCTCTTATCAATAGCATAAAAGTCGTACAACAATAAAATCAAAACACACCTTTTTTTTCATTTTTATTTCTTCTCATAAAACTCATATAAAAATTATCACTACTTTTCGTTCCTAGACGAATTTTGCAACTCGCAAATAATAATAACAAATAATTTTGCAATGTTTATGGCAATTTGTTTACCCTTCCTTTTGTTTTTCATTTTTCATTTTCATATGTGGCGCTAAACACTTTTGCCGCTGTTATCTATCAATATGTGCATTTTGACGTTGACGTCTCGCAGCGTCGATGCACAATTAGCGGCCAATTAGCTTAATTAAGTCGACCTGGCATACGCAAACGTCAATAGTGCGAGTGTGGCTCTGTGAGTGAATGGATGTGTGGATGTACATTCGGCAAAATCGCACGTTTGCGATCGAATTACGCTCGTTAGCATCGTGCGAGGCGTTTCGTTAGCATTGAACTTTGCGGAAATAAATCGGGTTTATATCCATACGGCGACGAGTATATGTTCTCGCGTTTGATTATTAGCTACGCACGTAGAAATTTCGCACGCCAAAAGCCTGCCAAAGCCTCACATGAACTTGACTTTGATTGAAATTCATTAATTCACCAAGCCGTTCATGCTAATTTCGAAATTTGTTTCGTGCTTATGCACTTAATTGCTTTGGTAACATTGAAATTTATTTCGCTTAAAGCGAATGGGTATTTGTGTATGTTTATATAGGTGAATCTATGTGAAGATTATTTAAATTAATAAAATTGTATTAAATCTTGTGAAAACATTGTTATAGTTTTTGTTAATTTTGGACGTGGCATTTTTAAACTTTATGGAACCGAAGAAAAAAATTTATTCCATGAAATTTTAACCGAAATTTTGCAGGCTGTAATCTCCTTAACTAAATGAGCTATCGAATTCGTTCAAACAGGAAATGAAAGATTAGTTTCTAAGCTTTCTAACGATATAGTATATTAAAATCAATCTTGAATAGCGTTTTCTTTACAGAGCATTAAAAGAGGACAATTTTTTATCAAAAAATTTGCATCAACATGTTAAAATAGACGTATCTCAGAAGACCCTGTATATAATTACACGAAATCATGAAATGAGATAGATATTTAGTTGCTTAATTTAATGTAGCTTTCATAAATTAGATATCTTTCATAGTTTTTTAAACAGGGTGTCATGAAACTTCGTGCTATTTTTCAAGACTTATTTTTGATTACCATTTTTGAAGATTAATATCTCATGTAAAATATACAGAATCCAGCTGTTTTTTTTACAAAATATATTTCAGTTATTGAACTTTCGAATTATCTTTATTAGAAGTAAAGATCATTAGTATTATTTATGTTATTAAGGTTTGAACTGAAGTCTTAAAATATAGAATTAAAAATCAAGGTCTGACTTTGACAATGGATACCTAGTTAACTGTATTAGCTATTAAGATTAAATATACATCAAATTAAAGCCCCATTATTCAGCTTTCCAGTAGTATAGTTATTTCCTAAACTACTTAAATAGTTTTGTATCCACATAGCTTTAAAAGGAGTCAATATTTTACTGCTATAAAAATTGCATCATCATATATATATATATGTTGAAATATCTCGGAACTCCCTGTACAAAATTGTTATACTTTCCCAAAAATGTATAGCTACATACTTCAAGAATATATCATAGTATTCTAAAATATACTATATTATCAACTTTTTAAAGAATACATCATTGATCAGTCAGAATAATGTAATATTCTCATTATTCTGGTATATAAACATTAATTGCATTAGTTTATGTAATTACCTGGAATTATTCATTATTATTCATTACTCCAACTCATTACATTGCATGAAATAATTTCAAATTTCCACTGTAAAATGTTATTTACATAAGATTCTGAATCATTGTCTGACAAATAAGAAATGTTTCATTATACAGATCTAAACGATGATTGGTCATGTTTATTCATAATTGTATAAAGCAAAAACTTGTTTATTTTTAATGTTACCTAATTATGTTCTTTCAAATTATGTTGTAATGCCACTCAAGGTTATAACAATTGTATAACAGGAATTAAAAAAAAAAACAGAGTCTTCTTTTGATTAATTTATATTATATAATCTAAAAATATAATTAAAATTACATTAAGTGCGTTCTTGTGTATGCTTAAACCTTAATTATTATTTGGAAAGCTTAGAATTCTTTTACTATCAATTTCGAATTGAAGCAGAATAGACCACTGCTGTTGAAATTGTTAAAATTAGAGTACTTTTCCGTAACCTAGTTATGTGGCAACATTTGTTGCATTTGCTGACTGTTACGTCAGTGTGATTATAACGAAATTTTATCTACATGTATTTAACCTTGATTATTATAAGCCTGAATATGCAGTATATCTAGCTGTAATTGATAATAGTTGATAATGTTGCTGGAAATGTCAATTACTTCTTGTTACTAATCAGAAGATTTTTGGTGTTGTTAAAAAATTTTAATAAAGTTTCTTTCGAAAATGACTTAAAAAAGTTTTCTTTTGTATATAAGTATATATTTTGTATATAATTAAACGTAATCTTCAGAATTGATAAGTATTTACTTGCTGGATTTCTTCAAGCCTTTCAAATTTTCATATCGTTATTATACATAAAGTTATTAAGTAAGGTTTTCAGAAATTTCCAACTATGATTTTATGTATCACTTTTCCACCTCAAAGTTTAGATATGAATATCACAAGTAAAATGAAAAGTATCTTTCTGATTCTTTTTACGAATGATACTCTAATTAACTGTCTTTTAAAATATCTTTCTTTGAAATAAATACCATTTAAATTATTAATGTTATAAAGCCTTGAACATAACACGTGAAATGTAGTACCTAAAATCAATGTGTGAATTTAACAATCGTTGACTTATTAAATATATTTTCTGCGAACATGGTATAAATTCCAAATTAAAGCTTAATTTCGTAGCTTTTTAATAGTATAGTCACTTTATATATTGTTTAAATTCTTTTACGCCTATTTTTGAAAAAAAACAATTTTTTTCTGATAAAAATGACATCACCATATTTGCGTTGAAATATCTCGGAACGCCCTGTATAAAATGTTTGTATTCTTCAAAACTAAATAGGTATTAAGGCAGGTGAAGTATCACAGATTTCAAAATTTGTCTATAATATTAGGATTATAAACAGCATAACATGAAACTTTATACTGTTTTCTCAAGTCTCAATTAATGATCTCAATGTTTAGATATTGATATCTTCAGAACAATAATAGGAATTTTTCTGATTTTTCCAAAGATCATACTATAATGAACTATCTTTTGAGCTACCTTAATTATAAATAAGAATGATGTAAATTATTGAAGTTATGAAGGTTTAAACATAACTCATTAAATATGGAAACAAGAAAATCAATGTTTTCCTTTAACAGTCGTTATCTTATTAAATAAACTTTCTGCGAACATCGTATAAACTCTAAATTAAAGCTTAATATCGTAGCTTTGTAATAGTATAGCCACTTTATATATTGTTTAAATTGTTTTGCGTCAATTTTTTTAACAGTTTTACTGATAAAAATGATATCAACATATTTACGTTGAAATATCTCGGAACACCCTGTATAAAATTGATTGTTTTCTTCAAAACTAAATAGGTATTAAGGCAGGTGAAGTATCACAGATTTCAAAATTTGTCTATAATATTAAGATTATAAACAGCATTACATGAAACTTTATACTGTTTTCTCAAGTCTCAATTAATGACCTCAAAGTTTAGATATTGATATCTTCAGAAAAATAATAGGAATTTTTCTGATTCTTTCACGAATCATACTATAATGAACTATGTTTTGAGATACCTTAATTATAAATAAGGACGACTTAAATTATTGAAGTTATGAAGGTTTAAACATAACTCATTAAATATGGAAACTAAAAATCAATGTTTGTTTTTAACAGTCGTTATCTTATTAAATACATTTTCTGCCAACATGGTATATACTCTAAATGAAAGCCTGATTTTCTAGCTTTGTAATAGTATAATCATTTTTATATTGGTTAAATTGTGCTTTTCTTTTAAAGACAAAGTTTTACTGATAAAAATGTCAGCACTATAGTTACGTTGAAATATCTCGGAACACCCTGTCTAAAAGTGATTGCATTCTTCAAAACTAAAAAGGTATTAAGGCCAGCGATGTATCACAGATTTCAAAATTTGTCTACAGTATAAGGATTATAAATAATATTACATGAAACTTTACACTGTTTTCTCAAGCCTCAATTAATGACCTCAATGTTTAGATGTTGATATCTCCAGAAAAATAGTAGGAATCTTTCTGATTTTTTCACAGATCATACTGTAATTAACTATCAATTAAGTTATCCTAATTATAAATAAGGACGATGTAAATTATTGAAGTTATGAAGGTATAAACATAACTCATTAAATATGGAAGCAAAAATCAAGGTTTGTTTTTAACAGTCGTTATCTTATTAAATATATTCTCTGCGAACATGGTATAAACTCTGAATTGAAGTTTAATGTCGTAGCTTTACAATAGAATAGTCACTTTAAGTATTGCATAATTAGGTCAGCGTCTATATGGCTTTCAAATAAGGAAAAGTTTTACTGTTATAAAAATGATAACTCCATATTTGCATTAATATATCTCAGAACACCCAGTATGAAGGTTTATATACTCTTCCGAAATTGAAATATTTTTAATTAGATACTTTGTACTAATTTTTAAAGAATTCTTCAATCACAAAGTTTTTAATTTAAGTCTCAAGTTTTTATGAACGATTCAGTGCTATGTTAATTATGACCATTAGGAATTATATTTAAGTGGTTTTAACATCATGAAGACGTACTATCCCTCTACTAGTTAACTTTACTAGTAGGATACGTGCGCATGACAAGCGTACTTGCTCGCTTACAATCAGTAGTCAAACACGAATCAGTAGCATTAAACGTACAACTGTCGTCCTGTCAAGCACACCTGTGTGATTATACTTGACTTAATACGTTTCACAATCACAGACCTTGTGATAAAATACCATTAAAATATCAATTGATTCTTTGCACCAACAAAATAGAAACAAATAAGTTTAGGAAAATTCAGTGAAATATAATAAAGTGTCTTAAGTCATTACTAGTACTATAAAACAATAAAATATTTGTGAAAATTGTGAAATCTCACATAACTATTACAATTCAAGGCTATTATATGATTAATAACATTTACTAAGTGTTTCTCAAGTGTTTATTGACTTAAGTAATAAATGATTAAGTAACAAGTGACTTGAGTAAAACTATTTCGCAATTTAAAGCACTCGCATTATAATAAATCTATAAATAAGCAGTAAAAATAAGAAGAAAACACACTAATAATTATAAAAGAAAGAATAACAATTATGTAACAAGGACATATTTCAATAAATATCTTAAGTCAGAGCCAACAACGTAAATAAGTCTATAATTAAAGCCCATCAGCATGCTAAGTAACATTTGCTAGTTTTTTTGTTGTTCATTTAGTAGAAAACAGCTTAGAAATAATTCTGTCGGTTTGTACAATAACAAGGTTACTAAAGTTTTACATTTTACTGACTTATGTCATGTTATGACGCTCATTATTCTGGAAATATATTGCTTAAACATTCCAAACATGTTTAGCTGATATTAAAATACGTCTAAAACTTTAAAAAAGAATTAACATTTCCCTAGACGTCGCTAAAATATGACATAAAACGTCACTTAAAACGATTAAAACGATTTTTAATCAAATCTATCGCAAGAACTGTAACAATTAGTACTTCAGTACTATTTATAAGTGCTCTAATCATAAGTGCTCTAAATACGTAAGTTATGGTGCGCAAACAAATCATCCGGATGCTGCGTGGTGGCGATAGGTTCAAGGTTAACAAGCCACCGTTCCCAGAATCACAGGATCTACCTTTGGGTGATAATACTTATCAACGCTTGGAGTATGAAACGGGTCAAACTATTGTGAGTTGTTTAAGTAGTTTAAATCATTTAGATAGAATAATCTGAATTTTTGTATTTTTTTTGGTATGCAAGTCTGTGTTCGACATGTAATGATAATTTAAATATGATTAATAATGAATGTGGAATGAGCTTTCTTATCAGAAATTGGGTTTAATTACATGTAGATAGTTGGTTTTGACGTTGACATGATGTGAAATTTGTGCTGTATTTTAAGGTTAAATATTGGTACATTACTAGGTTACCATTTTTTTGTTCTGTTTTTTATTGAGTTAAGTTTGGTTACTTTAAGTTATTTTATATTGGATTGGGTAACAAGTGACTTAAGGTGACTTAAAGTGACTTCAACACTGCTTCGGCCTCTCCTTCCTCCTCCTTGTCGCTTCAATCGACTTGTCTAGGTATTCCACTCCTTCTCCCGATTCCTTCAGCCATTCCACTACTGTCGTCCTTCCTATCCCTCCCGTCCTAGACCTCCTCCTTGACTTCTGTACACTCCCCAGCCAAGTGCTTCCAAGTGTCGATTCCTTTTTCACACAGAACGCATGCTATATACTCGGGCCCTATCCATACTTTCTGGCCCCTCTCCTCTGATCCACATCCCACTCTCGCCAGCGTGACCTTATCCTTCCTGGGTATTTTCGTCGAAGCAAAGTACTTCGGTCATCTCCCTAGCACTCTCCCTGCACCTCTGGAAAGTAGGGTTGTACGTGCTCTCCCGGAAAATGTATTGTGACAAAGATTACTAGAAGAATTCCTTCATAGGACCTAACTCATTTGGGCTTTCTTTTCAAGCCTTTCAAATCAAAATAAAATTTAACCAAATGCCATCCCTGTTCCCTGTACTATTTGGGGTCTACTACGTTTTTTAGTATTATTAGGATATACCAGAGCTTTTTATACTAGGATATGCGACTCTCTTGGATAGCATGAGTTATGCGGCAGGGGCTAGAATTTTCCGAGGGTCCCTCTTGAAACATTAGCAAACACGCGTATAATGGTGACATTATTATGTCACGAAAATTTAAAAATGGCCGCCAAAAATGTTATATTAGAGGCGCAGTTATAACAAGTTTGGAAACCTCAGTTTTAGAAAATGTATTGATACATAGATCACAAGAGGAATTCCTTCATGGGACCTAACTCAACAGGGCTTTCTTTTGTTCCCTGTTCTATTTGGGGCCTGCTACGGTTTATTTAGTATTCTTAAGATATATCAGAGCTTTTCATACCAGGATAAGCAGGGGCGAGAATTTCCGGAGGGAAATTTTAGCAAAAACGTGTATTATGGTAATATTATAATATCCTCTGTCTTACCTCTGTCTTACAATTAGTCACATTCCTAATTTGCCTAATGGATAACCCATTAGTTTAATTTAGTTATAATTTTACAATCAACTATTTCAATTTTTAGACAATTTTTAGAAAATGTATTGCTACATAAATCACAAGAGGAATTCCTTTATGGGACCTAACTCAGATGGGCTTCTTTTTCAAGCCTTTCAAATCAAAATAAAATTTAATCAGATGCCCTGTTCCCTGTTCTATTAGGGGTCTGCTACGGGTTTTGTTTTAGGATCCTTAGGATATACCAAAGCTTTTTATACTTGTATATGCGACTCTCTTGGATGGAATGGGTTATGGGGCAGGGGCGAGAATTTCCGGAAGGTCCCTCTTGAAATTTTAGCAAAAACGTGTCTTAAGGTGACATTATAATATCACGAAAATTTAAACATGGCCGTCAAAAATATTTTATTAGAAGCGTTGTTATAACAAGTTTGGCATCTTCTGATTTAAAATTAGACACATCCCTAGTTTGACTAATATATAACCCCCCCCCACACTAGTTTAATTTATTTATTATATCACAAACAACTATTTTATTGTATTTTAGACAATTTTCGGCTTCAGAAAGAACCAAATCAAAACCATACTCTCTTATCTCGGATTTGTGATAACCCTCGGTCTTCTACGACTCGTATTTCATTGGTATCCGAAATTATGGATAACCCTGACTCACGATAAGACAGTACTGAGTAAATCCCAGCGATTACTGGTGGAAGTAAGTATGCTTATGTTAAATAAGCAAATATACGCAAATATAACAAACAGCACATAGTTGTAATATTAAGTCATTATAATTAATTAAATTGCAAGGATGACTACAAAGGAAAGTGGAAAACATACGCAACCGTACGAGTTCAGCAACTTTCCTTGGAAAATGGAGATAAGCAGGTGTACTACATCAAAGATAATGTACTTAAAGGTAAATTTCATGTATTTCCAATTATTTACCAACAATTAAACAATTGCTTTGTAAAAACTAGAAAATAAGCATCTAGAAAAGTAATATTAAAAAAGAGACAAGTATGCTTCTAAATTTTCACCAGTCGTGCGGTAATACTAATCATATTCTTATATTTTAATCATTATTTTCATAATTAGATATAAAAAAAAGTTCAATGCTGATAAATTGTAATAGAAGAACATTTAGTAATGACAGAGAAAAAGCCCTTTGAAATTCATAAGCAACTTCATTGAATGTTCCATCTAGAGATTTATGAAATGTCATAGCACATCCTGATACTAGTGGACCGAATTTCGCTTTACGTTTATTGTTTTAATTACATTCATGTAATTACATGACAATGGTAAATTATCTATGATACATTCCTTTCAAACCACTGTGCGTCGGCGTCGGTGTGCGCATGCGCAACACTTCAGCTACTCAAGGAGTTAAATCAAAAAGAACAAAACTAATAATGAGCCTATCTTTAAAGTTGGAACAATAAACACCTTAAAAACAAAGACACGTTAAAATCCAAGTATTCGTTTCTGAGGGATTCAACGCCTAAATTCCGTTCGTATTCACCAGTTTACTCCCCAAATCAAGCGCGAATATTACAGAAAGTATTACTTATTACTTAAGAAAATCTTACTTATTTTATGAATCAATACCAACACAGGGATTTGATGATGTTTATTTATATTTATATCAGTATTCTATACTTTACAAAAGTTCTTTAGCACTTTTTGTGGTTATTACTGAAATGTAAGAAGATTTTTCAATTTGAATAAAGTAAACGAATGTACACATGCCAAAGGCGCCGGACACGATGACGAGCGACGCGACGAGACGGTCAGAAAACAACTGTTCATCTCAACGACGACCAGTCTCGGCCATCTCGTTATGACTGATAATAATGATAAGAAAAACCATGTTTGAACCAGTAGGAAAACAAAGCCATGCGTCTAGGAAAACATTTCTTGCAATTACTTGAATTGCTTTCGATGCTTCGATGTGTTTACAAAGACTGGAAGTTTGCTCACAATCAGATTATCTTTATTTGAATTTTTCAATATTCAACATTCTCTAGAAAAGAAACAAATATAAGTGAAAAAGATACGAATATTGTTTTGACGATAACGACTGAAGTAAAACTAAATATATTCTTATTGTTGAATGGTAGAAAATGAAGTCTTTGACATAGACAACTTCATTGAATGTTCCATCTTGAGATTTATGGAATGTCATAGCACATCCTGATATTAAAGTAAAATGATTTACCTTACGTTTATGCCATATGCTTGCGCAACTCAGGCAAAAGTCAGTGAAATTAATAAAAAAAAAACTTAAAAGGTTAAATTAAAAGAATATAAAATAGCCTATCTCTCAAATTGAAACAAAACAATAATTACAAATAAAGACAAGTTGAAATCGGATTGTTAGTTTCTGAACTATAAACCGCCGAAATTCGGTACGCATTCATTTTACTTCATAAAAATGGGCTTATTATTTGTATTCTTAGATAATAATAGATTTTATTGATATTTATATTATAATTTTTATGTCCGAATTATTAAGTTTACGCAAGTGAATATGGGAATGTTTAAAACGATTTTTCATAATTTTATTGACAGAAAATCAAGTGGTCACTTCGTTCACGTATAAATCTATACGCTTCATCCTGGAGGATAATAAATTTGTACCGCTGGCTGGATTAAGTGATGGTTTACCACTGAATGCACTACACGCTTTTCGAGGACTTTCGAAGGCCGAACGTGATGCAAGGTAAGGCCACTTAAGTCCACAATTCAACACCGCACGCTACGCTGTAGAGCGGGTTTAATTTAATGCCAACTTTCCGTGAAATTTCGTTCAATTGCGTTACTAGTTGTTTAAGCTATTTATTAATTTAGGTTATTGGAGTTTTAGTTATTAAAGTTAAATGCTTTTATATGATCGAATCCTGATCCTTAACTTATTATTGAAACTCAACCTTTTCTTGTAAACTTGATCCAGATCCAGGAACTATGCCTGAGCCTGATTCTGAAACTCTGCGATGCTGAATATGAACCTGTAACAGAATCTGAATATGTATTTGAATGAAACCCTGAAACTGAATGTGAGAGTGAACCTGCTCCTTGACATTATTAGAACCTCCTGTAGGATCTGAACCTCAGTCTGAATCTGAACCTGAATCTATACCTCAAGCTGAACCTGAACCTGAAACTGAACGAGATTTAGAACAAGTTCTAAAAATAATAGCAAACCTGATTAGCAAACTTGATTCTGAAACTCAACCTTTTCTGGCAAACTTGATCCAGATCCAGGAACTATGGCTGAACTTGAACCTGAAATTCGCTACGACGCTGAATATGAATCTAAAACAGAATCTGTATCTGTATTTGAATGAAACCTTGAAACTGAATGTGCGAGTAAACCTGCTCTTTGGCATGAACTAGAACCTCCTCTAGGACCTGAACCTCAACCTGAACCTGAACTTGAATCTATACCTCAAGCTGAACCTGAACCTAAACTGAACCAGATCCAGGTTCTAAAAATAATAGTAAACCTGATCCTAAACTTGATTCTGAAACTCAACCTTTTCTTGCAAACTTGATCCAGATCCAGGAACTATGGCTGAACTTGAACCTCAAATTCGCTACGATGCTGAATATGAATCTAAAACAGAATCTGTATCTGTATTTAAATGAAACCCAGAAACTGAATGTGCGAGTAAACCTGCTCTTTGACATGAACTACAACCTCCTCTAGGACCTGAACCTCAGCCTGAATCTGAACTTGAATCTATACCTCAAGCTGAACCTGAACCTGAAACTGAACCAGATCCAGGTTCTAAAAGTGATAGTAAACCTGATCGTAATCCTGATTCTGAAATTCAACCTTTTCTTGTAAACTCCAGAAACTATGCCTGAAACTTTCTACGATGCTGAATCTGAACCTATTACAGAATTTGATTATGGAACTAAGTTTAGGCCGGATCTTGAACCTAAAACACTACTTGGTGACTAATATACCCTGAACCTGATTATAGACATTAGCCTAGACCTGATCTAGGTCCTTGTCCTGAACCTGAAAGTCAATTTCTTTTTGTACCTGCACCTGACACAAAACCTTTTGTAGGATTTGATTATGATCCTAAACCAATCCTGGGCTGATTGTAATTGTAAATCTCGACATGTTGCTAAACCTGATCCTAAACCTGATTCCAAAACTCAACTTTCATAGAATCTTTTCTCGATATTGTTGCTATAACTTAATCTGATCCTGGACCAGAATATGAACCCGATTCAAAACCTCAACCTGTTACAATATCTGATCCTGAATCTGAACTTGAGACTAACGCAGATCTTAATCAAGAAAGTAAGTCTTAACCTCAGGATCTTGAAATGTCCACTCTTGTTCTCTGTTGCCCTCTTGATTCTGAAACTCAATCTCTTGTTCAATCTTATCCTGATCCAGAACCTGATAGTGGATCGAAAACTGAACCTGATCCTTGATTTGAGGCCGAAGCCGAACCAGGTCCAGAATCCTGATTCTGATCCTGTGCTTATCGAACGTCTTGATTCTACCCGAAAGCTTTAAATTTAAATAATGTTGTTCATTTTTTCAGGTTAAATATCTATGGCCCCAATGAAATAAAAGTCCCCCTAACACCAATCTATCAACTGCTCTTCCTTGAGATTCTCACACCGTTCTATGCCTTCCAACTTTTCACCATCACCCTATGGCTGGTTGAAGGTTACATCTACTTTGTCATTGTCATCGTGATACTCACAATCCTCGGCGTTGGAGGACATGTCATCCAGACACGACAAGTAAGAAAATTTCCTTCCATCCTAAATTTAGCTATCTGGCTCCTGACCCTGTGTCCCCTGTTTTAGAATGAGAATAACTTAAGGAGGAAAGTAAAGGCTACAGATGAAATTCATATCTTCAACCGAACTGATGGGAAAGAAGAACCCCGAGAAGAAGTCTCTAGCACCATATTGGTCCCTGGGGATTTGATCCAGCTAAAAGAAGGACATGTCTTCTGTGATGCTATTTTACTCTCAGGAACATGTTTAGTAGACGAGTCTATGTTAACAGGTATACTCCAATTTTGATTTGTACCAATTAGGTGATTCATGGAATGACTTTTAGGCGAATCCATTCAAGTCCTGAAGACGCCTGTTGCAAATAATAACAATTTGTACAACCTGGAAGACGCTACTCCTCATATATTGTTTGCTGGGACCAGAATAGTCCAGGTCAACTCAGATCTGAAGGCTGTGGTAATCCAAACCGGCTTCCGAACGTCTAAGGGATCACTGATCAGATCCATAATGTACCCACCTCCTATGGATTATGCTTTTGACCGTGACAGTACAAAGTTCTGTGTCTTCATGTTCCTGATCGGTGTATCTTGTGCTGTATACATAGCCATAACCAAATATCAAAGAGGCATCCCAACTTATGACCTGGTCATCAAGACTCTAGACTCGATCACTATACTTCTACCAGCTGCATTGCCAGCAACATTTACAATAGGAAAACTTCACGCTCTGAAAAACCTGAGGAAGAAGAAGATCTTCTGCACCAACTCCAAGGTCCTACCTGGATGTGGTTCAATCGACGTGGTTTGTCTGGACAAAACTGGAACCATAACTGAAGATAAACTAGACTTCATTGGGGTAGTCCCCATAGGTCATTCAGGAATCCAAAAAGATATCTCTATTGATGACGCAACTCTAAAAGGAATGGCAGTCTGCCATAACTTAGCCCAGTATGAAGGTGCACTACAAGGTGACCACCTTGAGGTTCAAATGTTCCTGGCAGCAGGAGCTGATATCCCTGAGAAGAGTGATACTATTCTTATGAAGACTACTACCATCAAAATTTTGGAAAGGTATCAATTTTCTAGTAATCTAAGAAGAATGTCTGTGATCATAGAATCCAGTTCCGGATCTCCCTCTGGAGGCCTAAAGACTTATGAAGTTTTCTGTAAAGGCTCTCCTGAAATTATAAAGTCTCTCTGTCGGAACTCTTCAGGAATCTCAGAAGACGAACTTTTAAGGCTTACCAGACAAGGTTTCAGAGTAATTTCTTTGGCTACCAGAAAACTGGAGGTGTCCTCTGATAAGAACCTTCAAACTTTGTCCAGGGAGGATATTGAAAGAGATCTAGACTTTTTAGGGTATCTGGTGTTTGAGAATAAATTAAAGATTGGTAGTCGGGATGTAATCCAGGAATTGAAAAGAGGAAGTCTAGTGGTTAAGATGATAACTGGGGATAATATAGAAACGGCTGTGTCAGTTGCCAAAGAATGTGGGATACTCCCAGGAGATGGTCATGGGGATACCATTAGAGTTCTTACAAGTTTGCCCAGTTCAGGATTGAGTGCCGTTCTCAGGGGAACGGAGCATTTTGCAGTGACTGGAGTGGTCTGGAACCAATTGGTCAGTATTATAACCAAGGAGGAGGAGTTATTGAGGGTGGTTCTTCCAAAGATTCAGGTTTTTGCCAGAATGGCTTCGAATCAGAAGCAGCAGGTTGTGGAGCAATATCAGGGATTAGGATTGACTGTTTGTACGTATCTTGGAGTACCTCAGATCATAGCTTTGAGACCCTTGTCCATGACCTGAAGTCTTGAAACTTGTTCAGCCTGTGCTTACCTGAAATCTTACACCTCTGGTTCTTTACAGGTATGTGTGGAGATGGTGCAAATGATTGCGGTGCCCTCAAAGCTGCCAACGTTGGAATCTCCCTAACCGAGAGTGAATCTTCCATGGCGTCCCATCTGACTTCCCAGGTTCAGAACATCTCAGCCGTCCTGGACGTGGTCCGAGAAGGCCGCTCCACAATGGTTACTACAGTCTCCATAGTAAAGATCATTCTCTCAGCTAACGCTATACAGTATATTGGTCTCCTCCTCCTCTACCAAATCGACGCAGGGTTCACCGACTTCCAGTTCCTTTACCTCGACCTTCACATGTTGATTTACGGCTTCTTCATAGGAGCCGTCGATGCCCACCAAGGACCATTAAGTCCAAGACCTCCAACTAAGTCATTACTATCCTGGAAGCCTAACCTCTCCATGATAGCTCAACTCATCCCTACCATCTTCTTCCAACTCATAGCTCTTTGGTTAGTCCGAAGACAGGAGTGGTTCCATCCCTACGTCCACGACACTGACGATGGGAATAACTTCAGGTCTTATGAGAATTATGTCATCTTCATTCTAGCCCTTTTCCAATATGGGACACTATCTGTCGTCTATCCCAGGGGAAAACCTTATCGTAAACCAATGTGGACCAATTGGCTGCTATGTTTCTTCATTGGTCTCTATCTATGTTTAGATGTCATTTTGTGTTTCGGATGGGTTCAGGGGTTATTAACTGTGTTTGAGTTAATTGTTCCTTCATCCCTGGACTTTCGGTTGATAATAGCAGGTTTGGGTCTGGGACATCTGATAACGGCTATTCTAATAGAGGAGATCGTTGTAGAGGTTTTAGTTGGAAGGTTCATAATTGATAGAATACAGGGTATAAAATCTGAGTTTGGCAATGACCACGTTTTGTGATTTTTGAATAGTTGTGAAGAGCAGTATTTTGTACAAATATATTTAATGAATAAAATATGTATTATAAGAGTGCCTGTCTTTTTTTGGAAATGTAGGAGGAGCCAAGTCTTGTGGTAACCAATCATATGACGTTGCGTTACTACGCATACTAGCCACACACGTAACGGTAGGCAGTCACGAAGTGCATGAGTGGCCGCAGTAGTCCCTCCAGCTTATAAACGCACCACTCGCCTCGTTCGTAGCGCTAGCCTCTCGTGCGGAGCGTCATAGAATTTGCTAGTCACGACGCGACGCCTTGGCTCCTCCCCAGTTTGGCTCCTCCCACATTTTTCCAAAAACACTGAAATCTTAATTTTAAAGCTTCCAAACAACTTGTAACCTTTACCAAATTATAAATTTTCAATTTTATAAATTGAAACAACGAAAAACATTTATAAATATTAAATTCTGCACATAAATGAAGGGAACCACGTTGTGTTGCACCACACAAAGATCGTAATCATATTGATGTGCCGTCGAGAGATGCCAGTTAAAAGCCAGATCAAACGAATGGAAAGCAATCAATTATAGTGGTTGTATGTAGCCCAGTTTTCCGAACATTTCCCTTTTATTAGGTCTTGCGAATTTAATTTAAAATCGAACCATATACACATCCACACACATCCAACCACACACACACTCAAAAATACACAACCATCACCAAAAGAGTTGATAGTACTAAATATCAATAATCAATCCGATGAAAATGAAAAAGAAAAACTGGATATATTTCGAAATAAACTTTTCCTCCGTCCAAAGTTTCCCGAATATCCCTCTCACAATTCCTGTGTAGTTTCATATGGTTTTTAAAGTTTCCAAGTTTTCCAGATTTGTTGGACTTTTCAGCCTCATTCTGAATAAATTAAATGCACGGAAAGCCTCAAGAAAAATCGGGGAAATGTATGCGGAAAGTTATTACAAACGACAAAATGAAAAATTTTTTTACGGAAACTTTTCTTCATCTGGTTTTACTTAATATATAAGCCAACTATTGTAGGGGTGAGTAATCCTTTTTTCAGTGTGCCAATCATGTAACGCTGGGCGGTGGCGTAGTATACGCGTGGCTGGTTGTGTTTAAGTCGCCCGTCATTGAACACTCGCACTCAATCTTGCTGATTGGCGACTACGCTAGTCGTGGCGGCCACCCTCACACGACGCGCCTACTACGCGATTGCCTAGCGACCTGTGATTGGCTGATCATATACCAAGCCTCCACTTCGCTCCTCCCACTTTTTTTCAAAAATGAAGATCAACTTTTCTGTCATACATATTGTATTTTTTTAAAAACATTCTTTATTGAAATTAAATATTTAATTTGGGAACTTTGCAAATGAATTTTCAGGAACATGGTCATGTAAAAATCGAATTGACCTCTACCAATTTACAATTTTTACCCCTCCCCCAACCCACCCTCAAACATCACACAAATATAACCACACAATGTTTGTTTAAGCGCCCGAAATGAAATTATCTCGTTTCCTACCGTTTTCGCTTCCGGTGCCTGTGCCCCCATGCGTTGTAGGGATGTCACAGTCATTTTCCAGCATTACGGGTATTTTGCTAGTCGATTTCCCTATTTCCCAGCGCGTTACTTCTGCTCGCTTTCTTCCCCTTACGCCGCAACCCTCACAACCTGCATTACAATCGCCTTCTTCCTACAACAACCCCGAGAATGTGTGGGAGTGGAATGTGGGCTACTTTAATTTCGCTAGGATTCTAGTCTAGTCAAGTCTAGGAGTTGGAAAATTGGGAAATTGTGGGTACCACTAGCAACTACATCTCGTGCGTTTCGTGTATGGCGGGGAAAATGGGTGGAATTACAGGAAATGTACGAATTATATTTGAATGTTGCGATGTTGTTCTATTTGAGGGAGGGTGAGGAGGGCGCAAGACTTGAGACGGGGGAGGAGTAGGAGAAATAGGTTTTGCCAGTGTTACGCTGTTAGTTTGTCGCCGGCGTTGTTTGGAAATTGTTTGCGGGGAAATTAGTGAGGGGATTACGATCGAATATGCCTTGTCGCGGAAATTCTCTCGCACATTTATTGGGAAATTCATCAGAATTTAATTACATTCCCCACAATAATCCTGCTTCTGATATGTTCATTTAACTCCTTTGTTCTTTAGTTCTGCTTCGAGTGGAATTATATACTGGGAGAAATATATACACGGAGAATATACAGAGATTGGTACTTTTTGAAAAAGTAGGAGGAGCCAAGAATTTATGTTATATTGACACGACCAATCATAACACGACTGGCTGTCGCGTAGTTACATGAGTGGCCACTACTCACCACCCACTTAATCATGGGCGCACCATTTAGAGCACTTGCGTATGCAGCGTCGCATGATTGGTCGGTCGTGATGCTTTATCACTTGGCTCATAGTACACTCGTACGTCGCGTCGCGTCATGTTGTAAGAGAAGCCTAGTGAGAAGGCGTCACGAGTGACCACGCCTACTAACTTTGCTCTTCCCACATTGTCCTTAAATGATCCCTAAATTTATTAAAACACTATTTTACAGTTTCCTTGAGTTAAATTTAAATTTGTAGAGAAATAATATATTTTAAGAGATTTTTAGTGAAAAAATCTCTAGATTTAACTTTATCACCTTTTAAAGTGCATTGACATAAGTTTCTGACTAAGAAAATCGCAAAATAGGGTTTACAAATAGGCCACGCCTAGTTTGAAGGAGAAAGAGTATTGATTGGTCATTTACTTTCGGCGCTCTCGAGCCACCAACTTGTACGCTCCAAGGTAAGCACGTAGTGGCTATGCACTGGCTACGCACCTACTGCGTAAGCGTCGCCCATCCATTGGCCGAGTATAATACCTACCTTCTTAGCTCCTCCCACTTTATGAAAAATTTACCTAATCATGAAAGTACATATTTTAACGGATGCTAATTGCATTTTACGAAATATTAATACACTTGCTCCAATTTATTTGAATATATAGATCCAAAAATATATTTTTTCACCTTTGATATTTCTAAATAAAACTATGATACTATAATAAAGTAGGATATTCTAAATTAAAAATGTAGTTACCCCATTTTACCCGACTTTCCTTGAATCTCAAAAGCACAATTTTACTAAATCGCGAATTTAAGCGAGTTTTTAAGCAGGATTTTTATCTTTCGCTGACGTGATTCTACTTAAAGCCATTCGGGGCGGCATGCTTACCGAATGTGATAGCGGGAATAAAGTCAGACAGCCGGGAGATGGAAATGCTGGCGGGACGGGGTCGGCGGCGTTGGTGGGTTTTACAGAACGAGAGTTTTCATTAAATTCTCTTTTATTTTGGCGATGATTTCCGCGTTTATGGCGCTCGGGGGACAGACGCGCGGGCACACGCTATCGCGCCGCGTCTGTCCTTCATTACCGGAAGTAAGTGTGGTCTCGGATTCGTCCCGAAAACCACACGTTCACTCCAACACCGTCACGTACACATGGAAATATTAACCGATCACACAGACACACACACATACACACAGTCACACATATACATACAGAAGGACACAGAGTAACATTTACACGAAAACACTCACATAGAGGAAATCTAGGAAATCTTTGGAAATCTTGGGAAACGATTGCAAACCGAAAGATCAAAATTACGCTCTGTCCTCGAAATGAAACTGCAAATGAACGCAAAAAAAAGAAGGCGATGTCAATGACGTTTCCGACTTGCATTCTAACCGCGATTATGTTCGCTTAATGTGCGATTTCGTCGCATATGCACGTAGGTTGTGATAACAGATGTAATTTCCTTTGTGTGCAGATATTCGCTTTTGATACTGTTTGAAAATCGTCTTTGTAATACTCTAAAGTTGGATAAGAAACGAAAAATCGGACAATTTCCGAAGGTGCCACGCTTAATTTTAGAGGTAATGAATTTTGATTGGTCGACACACTCAGCGCGCTCTAGCGCGGCGTACCAATAGCATAGCAGTAGGCGTGCGCTGAGCGACGCATGCAACCACTAATACGCTACGCACAAGGTGAGTGAGCGGCACGTACCACTTGCCTACCACTTGGCGCTCCCTGAGTGGCGCACCAAACCGCTAGCTCGCTACACACTTACTATAACGCGCGCTATGATTGGGCTCAGGGCACGCCTACATGTAACATGACTACCTAGCTCCTCCCACTTTTTTAAAATTGAACCTAAACCTAATTCCACCTATTTTAAACATATTTTAATGCATTATATGTATATTAAACCTATTTCTACAATAGGAATCCCAAATTTGCTTCTTTGTAAAATAAGGGAAATTATAATACCAATTCTATAACGTTAATATTTCTCTAGCTAAAATCCTACTCTAAAATCTAGTTGAAAATTACCGAGAGCAACACCGAGATTCTCTATTCCCGCTTCTATGAAACAGCATTAAGGACATTATGTGTTAAACATTCAGGAGACCAAATGGCCATTGCTCACGCCGGACTGGGGCTGAAGCAAGGCTCGCAAGCGTAGAATACTTAACTAGTCCCGCCGTCCTGCAGGCCTGAAATAGACATCCAAATAGAAATAGACTGGGTACGCTAGGCGAAAATTAGTTTTGTTTTACGCGTCTGTGTATGGCGACCTGGGAAATTCGCCGGAAAACAGAGAGGTAATAGTAGTAGAGTAATTAATAATTAATTCAACCTGTAGTTAACATTTCTCTTCTAAAAAGAATTCATTTTTATGAAGAGATTTGTACTCGTTTATTTCTCTAGGGCAATTTTAAGGGACATAATATATTGATATAAATATATTGTTATTAATACAAATTAAATAGGAGAAATATACAATATTGAATTTTGATTGGTTGGCGCTTTATGCCTCTAACGTAGCGCACCAATAGTGTACTGATAGGCGTCACCATTCATTCAATAGTTGCCTACGCACAGACTGAGTGAGTGGAGCGAACCAATGGCCTACAACTACGCACGATTTGAGTGGCGCACTCAGCTGCCACATCGCTACGCACTGGCTGCGCGATTATAGCTCTACCGCGACACGTCCTATGATTGGACGGACGTATACAGAGACTTCTTGGCTCCTCCCACTTTTCAAAAAAATGCACCTAAGCATAATTCTACATATTTTAATAAATTCTATCTGTATCAACCATGTTTTTACAATGTTTTTACATATTTTAACTAAAAAGAAATTATTGTTTTCACTGAAAATTATATTGACACTTGGGAAACTATGTTCGCTGGGTGAAAAATAGTTTTGTATCTTTATCTGCGGTGGCGCTTCTATATACGGAAACCTGGGAAATACACCGGAGCGGAAATTGTAATTCATTAATTAATAATTAACTCATCATATCTCTTCTAAAATATATTCATTTTTATATATAGATTTGTACTCGTTTATTGCTCGAGGACACTTTAATGGACATTGTATTTTGATAGAAATAAATTTATTGCTGTAAATAAAGATTTAATAGAAATAAAGTTCTTTTATATCCTGGTAATTTAAAATAAAATATATAATAAATATTAACCGTTGTATTTGCATTTAATTTTGTATGCGCGTGATTGCGAATGCACCGCTTGGTGTTTAAATATACAAATATACATATGAAATAATAAAATGTCTCTACATTTTTGGTTTTATATTTTAATAAATACAGAAATTACAAGTAAAAATATATATTCTATTTATTCCAGTAAAATTGATATTTTTTCTAATATAAATAGGAGATATATGAGGTAAAGAGTTTTGATTGGCTGACGTGATGTGTCCTTAACGTAGCTCACGAATAGCGTGTGAGTAAACGTCACACACCCATCCACTAGGCAGCTACGCACAGACTTAATGAGAGCAACGTACCAATAGTCAACCACAAGCGCATTGTGAGTCACACGTTCACACACTAGACCGCTACGCACTGGCTGTGCGACTACTGCGCGGCTGCGACGCGTTCTACGATTGGCCGGGCATACCACATTACTAATTGACTCCTCCCACTTTTATAAAATTACATCTAAGCCTAATTATACATATTCTAAACAAGACTAACTGTATTAAACATGTTTTAACGATGTTCTAACATATTTTAACTTACCATGTTTTATTTCAAATATTGTGATGTACCAAAAAATATTTAAAAAATTATATTTTGTTTAAAATAACATATATTTTCGGTAACCAAAATATTTAATTTTTTTAAGTTTTATCTATTCTTAATAATTTAACTAAAATTATTTGTGTAATTAGGACGGCCTGATGAAGGTTCTATGTTAATATTGATACTATATATAGCCGCAACCTCGAGGCCATTTCCATTGACTATTAATTACGTCTACAGGACCACCATTATTTGCTTTTCCAACGGATTGAATGAACTAATAAGACTTATTTTCATCCAACATTGATTAGAAACCAGTAAAAACTGATGGTGGATGCGCCTGACTGTGTTTGAAGGTGTTGTGACCTTGTAGCAATAATAATAAAATAGGAGAAATATACAGTAATGAATTTTGTGCGTCATGCCTCCAGCGAAGTGCACCAATGGCGTACCAGTAAGCGTCATGCAGCCAGCCACTCTCAGAGAGAGTGGGACGTACCAATAGCCTATCACTAGACGCGTTTAGTCGCTAGACCGCTACGGACTGGTTGCGCGATTATCACGCGCTTGCGATTCGTCCTACCATTGGTCGTTCATACTACGTGACTATTTGGCTCCTCCTACTTTACAAGAAAAAGCAGCTAAGCCTTATTCTACGTATTTTACTAAATTCTAAATGTACCTAATTTGTTTTAACAATAGTTTAACATATTTTGGCCTACCAAAAATAGAAAATTAAATTACCAAAAAATATAAAATGTAATTAACTTTATAAAATTTAATTTAAAGAATATAAAATAAAATACAAGTAAAATAACTGCGAACAAATATATTTTGTTTGAAGTAACATATATTTTTAGTAAAAAAACATTAATTAAGCAAATTTTAACTAGGCTCTAATATAACGTTAAACTTCACACTAATTAGCTCAGTTACAATTAAAGCAAGACATGCGAAGTGCTAACTAGTTGTTTAATTATTTATTTAATTAGGACGGCATGATGAAGGTACTTGTAGACTCTTTAATTAATTAACTTAAGAAGCCTTTTGTAAAACAATGAAAGACAATCGATGAAACGATACACATTGTTTGAACTTGTTCAGGTGACTCTTCTTTAATGAAGAAGTGATGCATTGGGAAGGAAAAGCAGAAGGAGGCCCCCCACCTCCCTTCATACGTGGTGGCGAGGCACAACTCCGGATAATTAGAAAGCGAACCGCATTTACGTTACACTAACGACTAACTGCGAGTAACGGCGACTAATTAGTGCTGTTAGTGCACGCCATTCAGTGCGCATTCAGGCAGCTTTCAGTCTTTGGCGAAGCGCAGAGCTTTGTGCTTCAGCTCGTGCCCGTCTGAATTCATTGCCGTAATTGGCCGAAATCGAGGGTAAAGCAAAGCAGAACAATTACGGAGCGAAGAGGAAAAATGTCAGTATGAAAAAAGTCTGGACTGAAATGTAAGTCCAAGTTTAGGGGCTTTATTCAATCAATTTAAAGATATAAATGTTTATTTCGTGGTTATTTTGGAATCTGTATCTTCATGATAAAAAAAATTACAGTGAAAAAATTTAATAGTGAAAAAAGTGTAGAGGTATCCATAATTTTAGGGAGAGTGAATTTTGATTGGTCTGCGTGTCGTGCATCTACAGTAGCGCACCAATAGCATATGAGTAGGTGCGTTCTACTGAACGCGCACAGCCACTAGTCAGCTACGCTCAGGTAGGGTCTGTGACACGCACCAATAGCATATCACTAGGCGGTCTGTGAGTGGCGCGCCCAGGCGCTACGTCGTTACGCACTGGCTGCGGGACTACAACGCGCCTCGCACTGGTTACATGATTGGTCCTACCTTTGACGTGACTACTTGTCTCCTCCCACTTTTACAAAAAAATATCTATGAGCACATTCAATGAATTTAAAACTATTTATACTTAATTTTCGTGCTATTCCTTCGTTTTTTTCTCTTAATTTATGAGTCGGCTTGAAAACTATTAGTAATAATACATCTACATTAATTTTAAAACAGAAATTTGATATTAGCAAACTTTGGGATATCAATTCATCGCGTGTATCCACAAAGTAAGCACTGTGCCAAGCACGAGTGCCATTAATATTCACCCGTTTCGGGTTTGGAGGGCATTGACAAAGGATTTGCTCTGTATTATGCTGTCGGGGAATCACACCCGCATAACTAGGACAACCACTACACAACACTACTTGCGATCCGTTAGCAAACAGACGCTAAAGGATCTCCGGGAATGATAAATGTGCTCCACAAACAAAAGCGGTTTTATTAGACATAAAATTAGAAATATTTATCTTTCAATATTTTCCAAATATTGAAATAACTTGTTCAATGCAGAAGCCTTGAAATGTATAATATTAATCTTCTAATATTTAACGATATATATGACAAGGCTGACGTGCATGACAAAAGCAACGAATGGCATATTTGCTAAGGTAGAATTTATTATGATTTGTGTTTGTTACAGGAGCATGCTGATTGGAAAAGCGTTGCGAATACGCCATTGTGCTGGATATAATGAGATGAATTGTGACAGACACGACGGCGGGCAAACAAAACGTCGCGAGGATGAAATTCCCACCGGGAGCGATGGATAATGAGGGGAATTCGCTGCAATTTGCTGGATAAATACCGTGAAAACTCCCATTAAAATCTAGAAATTGAAGGTAGAAAATTGGAAATGAATTGGAATTTACTTATTGATATTCTTAAAGCATTTGAAAATTATGGATCGTGTAAATATTTCCAGAAAATTTTCAATAAAATAGTAAAAACGCATTTTAAATATCTTTATTGATTTCAAAGGTATTAATGTGGGGAAAACCAAATATCTGTGGGGAAAATATCTGAAGAGAATACTGTAAAGTTGAACAAGTTTGAATGGTAATATCTCAAAATCAAATACAAGTATTTTATTTATATTCAGACATTCTGAAAGAGGATAAAGTTTTCTATTGTATGGTGATAATACTTTCTAGAAATCGTTGGTAGTTTTCAAGTTATTAACCTCTAAGAACAGAATAAATTTTCCCTGACATTGAGTAAAGTCACAAATGATTATCAGATTGAAACTCTGATATCTTTTAATTTATTAATGACATATTAACAGGGACAAAACTCATAGAAAGACGATAATATTGTCATTTCAATGGTGTCAGAAACATTCCAATATCTATGTACATTCGGTAGATATTATTGTTTAAGTACTTTTGTAACTTTTCCTAAAAACGTTATGTAAAGAAATTTACGTAACTTTGAATGCTAATTATTCCTAAACTATTAAAGATATTTTAATTACGATTTCAATGTATGAAAGTGAAAATAATTGTCTATATATGATCGAAAAGATATTTAAAAATATCATATAGTTCACCTGATATCCTCATCAATAAGTTTTTCTCTGTCAATGAGACTCATCAACAAACGTTTATCAGCTTGAAACTCTGATATCTTCAAATCTATTAATGATATTTTAACAGGGATAAAACTCATAGAAAGAGGATAATATTGTTATTTCAATGGTATTAGTAACATTCCTATATCCATGTAAATTCGATAGATATTATTATTTAAGTACTTTTTTGTAACCTTTCCTAAAAACGTTATGAAAAAAAATTAACTTAACTTTGAATGCTGATTATTCCTAAACTATTAAAGATATTTTAATTACGATTTCAATGTATGAAAGTGAAAATAATTATCTATTTATTATTGAAAAGATATTGAAAAATATTATATAGTTCACCTGATATCTTCATCAATAAATTTTTCTCTGTCAATAAGACTTTACTCATCCACAAAGGTTTACCAGCTTGAAACTCTGATATCTTCAAATCTATTAATGATATTTTAACAGGGACAAAACTCATAGAAATAGGATAAATTGTCATTTGAACGATATCAGTAACACTCCAATATCTACGTAAATTCTGTAGATATTGATTAAGTAACTCTTTGTAACTTTTCCTAAAGATGTTGTAAAGACATTAACATAACTTTGAATGCTAATTATTCCTAAACTTTTAGAGATATTTTAATTACGATTCCTATGTATGAAAGTGAAAACAATTGTCTATTAAACGATGAAAGGATATAAGAAAACTATCATATAGTTCACGAGATATCTTCATTTAAAAATTTTTGGTACGTTGAAACAAAGTTGTAAAAAGTATTAAAACGTTATTTTTCAACAAAAAAATGGTTTTTTGAAAAATATCTCCATCTCCAACAAGGATTTTAATCTAAAAAAATGCTAAAAATAATTCATCCATAACGCCAAAATCACAAAATCACACGAAATATGAACATAAAACAAAAGAATATATACAAAAAAATGAATTTCAGATAAATATATTATCCTATAATTCAATTATTTTCCTCCTGTCTCGATTCGCAAACACAAAACGACACAAGGGAAATTAATAATTATTGTCGGCTGCAGTTCGGCATTCATTTCGACAGATGGGTAGATGAATGGCGCATGGGTGATATGTTGATTTATTGATCAAATCGTTGGGAATTAACCAGTTTTTTTTTCAATTCGTTGTGCCTGGCTACAATCTCCCTGCTCTAGAGTGATATAAATAATGTTTAGGCAACGAGCTGGACCGTGAAAATCGCATGAAATGTGGACAAAAAAATTGTGATAATTTACACAACAGTGTATGGAGATAAATTGCCTTTGGCATGCCAATTTCAATTTTGCGCTGATATTCAGTAAACAATTACAAATATTTTTAATGGTTGCCTAGAGGGTGGATTATGTTTTCTAGGTTATAATGAAAAAAAAGTGAAGATATTCGATATTTCTAGAGATATTCAAGTCAAGGCAAAATTTACGAAAACACAATTCTTTGATTAACACAAATGCTATTAGTACCTAAACTGTTAGAGATATCTTAACGAGAATGACTTTGTCAAATAGAGGAAAAGCTCTGCTATAAGTCTATGAATGGATTTTGGAAATATCTCTAATAGTTCTCAAGATATTGATGTTTAAAAATGACATATTTGTGTAGTCATGGTATAGTAAAATTGCTCACACACTTTAATGATGATAATTCATATATTATTAAGCAATTTTAAAAAGAAAATAACACGTAAAAAGCTGAATATATTCCCTTATAACAGGTTTCAAGGAATTTTAAATAACTATTAGGATTTCTAAGATATCAATGTTGAAAAATTGAATCACTTCTTTTTGAGACGATTCACCTAAAATTTCGAACATCTTTCAAGTCGGGTATCTCCTAAACGATAACACATATTTGAAATTTTATGAAAGCCTGGCGAAGCTGAGGAGATTCTCTGTTAAACCTGGTAAACACATTTCAAATATATATATTAGTTTCTAATATCTCGACGTTTAAATAATGTTTTTACATTTTGAACACGAGAGAATTCAAATTTTGTCATTCTTTGAACTTGAATATCTCTTAAACAAATACAGATATATTAATTATTTATAAAAACATAGAAAAACATAGAAAATACAATATAAGTCGATGAAAAAATAGTGCAAGAACCTTTATTAGTTTAGAAGATATCTTCCTGTAAAGGTTTTTTCTATTAATAAAAGAAAAATTAAGAAATTTATTCTAGCGCGATTTTCGAAAAGTCTGCAAGAAAAGAATAAAAATCTTTACGGTTTTGAAATATATGATAAATGTCTCTATAGAACGGTGAAAAGATAGTCGAAATATCTCAAATACTTTCCAAGATATTCCTATTCAAAATTTATTAGTCACTGTAAAACGAAGCATAAATATCAACATTCCACAAATAAAACTTGAGTAGACCCTACGTGGAGGCAATAAATCTAGTTCTAAAAGAAAATTCTAGAGTGAATTAAAACGTATCAGTCTGTAGTGGAGGAAACTGTGAAGGACGGTGAGTTTTCCGCGGTTAATGAAAATGAACTTCGACTTTTCCCACTCAAAGGTCTCGGCGACGGAAAGTCTTCCTGCAATAACGACCGTAATGCCATAATGGAAAACTATAAAATTAAATGGATGTTTGCTTATTTGCGCTTGGTGTGTGCGCGTACCATTTGGTGAGCTTTCATGCTTTATGACGCTGGTTAATGGCGACTCGAGTTCAGGTGGAGGCGCCGGGCAAGCTTGACGCCACCACCTCTTAAACCTCGACTGCCCACCGAGTCGAGTGGCGGTCGCGTTTTTGAAAAATTGCACTCTTTAACAACAACACGCAGCGAACAACAGCGAAGAAAAGTCCAAGCTTAACGACGTAGCAACGTGAACCGGATGCTTCGAGCTTATTTTTTTCTAAGTTGCGTAACGAGAAGCATTTTGCTGTAATACTTTTTAATTGAGTTGTGAATTTAAATTCTGTCGTGCTATCATTATTATTTTAGAGAATAAGAAGCAAGTGATTTCAATTAAAATTAGTTCAAAGGGCGGAAAAATGAGTTTCTTTATTTATATTTGTCATCGGAATTTAATGGGAAATGAAGTCATTTCTAAAAATGAGTATAACTTGGATACTTTTTAGAGCAATTAAAAACTATTTGGTGAAGTATTAGAAAATGATATTTTAAAGACATGGACCAAGTTTCGTCAAAATCGGACCACAAACGAAGCAGTCAATTAATGTTTCAATTATTTTAAGGGTTTATATCTTATCTTCGAAGAATAGAAACCTCGATATCTCGGAAATTAATAAAGATATATTGGTATTTTTAAAAGAGTATGATGGAATAATTTCTTTTATTTTTTATTCACCATTTTTCAAAATGAGAATCTGTAGAATTTCGGGTTACTCTACAAAATTAGCAATTGGTCCTTATCATGAGGATCTCTTTGTTAATTTTGGAGATAATCGTGAAATATTTCTTGGGCTTTTAGAAAATAGTATTTTGAGGATATTTGACATAGTTTGTTAAAATCAGACTGCAAATAAAGCAGTAAACTTAGTTTTTCTCTCATTTGTATAGGTGGTTGCTTGATTTCAAAATAAATATCTTTAGGAATTCGTGATAATGTGAATTATAGCAGTTGGATCATAAAATAGACATATCATAGTTAATTCTATAGGTACTTTTAAAATATTTTAAGAAGCATTAGAAGTTAATGTTTTGATGATATTAGCCAAGTTTCGTTAAAACCAAGAAAAAAATAAAGCAGTAAGCTTAGATTTATACATTTGAATGGTTGGTTACTTGACTTCTATCAATGAATACCTCGATATCTCGGAGATTAATAAAGATATCATTAATTATTGAAAAGTTCATGAAGGAATAATTTCTGCTTTTTTATAATCGTCATTTTCCAATTTGAAAATCGTTAAAATTTCTTGTGAATCGGTAAAAGTTGCAGTTGGTTGTTAAATTGGGGATATCTTTCTTTATTTTAAATATAATCATGAAATATTGGGTGGGGCATTAGAAAAAATAGTTTTGACAATATCTGCGAAATATCCTTAAAGGCAGACTACAAAAAGTTTTAGTTTTTCTCTAATTTATACTATTGGTTGCTTATCTTCTAGAAATTAAAACCCTAAATATCTCGGAAACTAATAAAGAAAACCTGAAATTCTTAAAGATTTATGAAAGAATGATTTCTTCTCTACTTAATCATCCTTCTCAGAAGAGAAAATTTTTAGTATTCTGTCAAATTAGCTGTGGGTTCTCAAAATGGGCATATATTTGTTAATTTTATAGATAATCTGGAAAGGCATTAGAAATTAGTGTTTGGAAGGTAGCTGCGCAAATTTCATTAAAATAATACAACAAATAAACAGCAAAATTGTTTTTTTTCTTTCATTTGTATAGTTCGTCGCTTATCTTCTATGAATAAAATCCTATATATCTAGCTAATAAAAATATATAGAAATTTTTAATATTATATAAAAGAATAATTTCTCCTTTTTCTTAATTATCATTCTCCGAAAAGAAAATCTTTTGGTACTTTTGTTAATCTGTAAAATTGGCCGTGGGTTCTGAAAATGCGCATATATTTGTTAATTTTATAGATAATCTGGGAAGGCATTAGAAATTCGTGCTTTGAAGGTGTCTGTCAAAGTTCATTAAAACAGGACAATTAATAAACAGGAAACTTGGTTTTTCTCTCATTTGTACAGTTGGTTGTTTATCTTCTAGAAATAAAATCGTATATATCTAGCTAATAAGGATATATAGAAATTTTTAAAATTATATTGAAGAATAATTTCTCCTTTTTTTTAAATTTTCATTCTCCAAAACGAAAATCTTTTATAATTCTTGTTAATGTGTAAAATTAGCCGTTGGTTCTTAAAATGGGCATATCTTTCTTTATTTTAAAGATAATTGTAAAATATTAGGAGAAATATTAGAAAATAGCATTTTGAAGGTATCTGTCAGATTTCGTTGAAATTGGACATTAAATAAAGCAGTCTCCACTGACTTATCTAGAGGGTTGCCTATTTTCCAAAAATAAAAACCTCAATGTGTCAGGAACTAATGAAGATATTTCTTATTTTTAAAAATAGTTTAAAACTATGAAGCCTCCTCTTTTTTATACATCTACTTCCAACAAGAAAATCTTTCTGCAAAGTCTGTTAATCACGATTAAAGTGGTAAGTGTACAAAAAATACTGTAGCAAGATAAATTAGAACGAAAGAACTCTAGTTATCACGCTATTTACTAGCTTTAAATCAGGAGGAACTAATTTAACTCCGAAAAAAAAATCAACACATCAACGAAAGCTGTAAAAGCTAAATCAACAGTGGTGAAGGCGCCGGAAACTATTAGGCACGGACACTAAGTGCATCAATATATGCTGGACAACAATCCGCTTTCAATGCGCATTTACCACTTCCTACACAATTCCCCGTCCCGAACCCTGGCTAATCCCCGGGAATACGTGCCTGCTTGTGTATTTATCGCCGGCGCGAATATCTCCCGCCAAAATGACTTCCATCCTTCGAATAGGAATTTGCCCCGTCGTGCCGTCGCGTCGACAAAACAAAAATATCCCTTTTGTGCGAAAGTTTCATATTTTAAACATCCACCCACATCTCTATAGAATTTCTCCTACCAATAAACATACAGAGTGTTTCCCAAATTTTCAAAAATATTAAATTCCATCAATGTGTTTTTTTCTTCCTGTTTTATTCATGACACCGCATTGCTGCTGAGCTTAACACTGCGAACATCCTGTAAATTTTAATGAGACACGTAGCAGGAAGACGTGGCAATGTCATCCTGCTTTCCTGCTACTCTGCGGTGCAGACTACGGATGTTTTCTTTCTACTTTCATCAGTTTTTATGAAAAATAAAGAAGAAAAAGCGAAATATGTACAGCTGTGGAATGTCTGGGTGGGTTTTTCCGAGGGTAAAGGTGGGATGGAATGGAGGAGGGTTGGTGGTAGAATAAAGGGATGGTAGAATGTAACGATGAGTAAGGATATAGCTAAATAAAACGACCGCGGCCACCTTTAAGAACGATGCAGGTACATGAGAGGTGGATGAGCAAGGACTTGCGATAAATAATTCACGAAGTGTTTCCACCTTCGCAGTGCTTCCAGGTTGTGTGTTCCTTTTTTGCTCTCGTCTCTACTTCTGCGTTTTTATTTTCCTGCGAAGGTCCTTTGCTGAATGGCGCGTTTTCGGGATGCATTGCACGTTATCGGCTCTGTGTGCACGAAACGTCGGTGTAAATATTTAGATAAATGTAGGGAAAATCTTCAAAAAGGATAATATTTACATATTTACTGCTTATAATATAAATGTATAGAAAAAATAATACGCTAAAGTAAAACATTTTCGGAGAAAAATAAGTTTTTTTTGTGGGAAATCGCGCAAAAACTGCTGATTTTAATTGTAATTGTCAATAACTTTATTAATTTTAATTATTATGTGAAAAGATATAATATAGTATTAGAACATGTTATTTTATAGCGTTCTACCAAATTTGGTTAAAATCGGTGCAGAAACATGGCAGTAAATTGCGTTTTTCTATCATGATCAGTTGATTGCCTACGTTCTGATCAAAATTTTCTGAATATCTGGAGAACTAATAAAGATATTAAGATTTTTTAAAAGTTTCTGAAAGACTAAAATCTTCACTTCCTTGGAGAGTATCAGACAAAGTCTAAATTTCAAAATGACTATCGGAAAATCATCGAGAAAGACAACACTTATATATTCATAGTATATAATATAAATATATATCATAATAGTGAGTAATAGTAAAACATTTTCAAAGAAATTGATTTTTTTGGGAGAAAATCGGGAGAAAGCAGCAGATTTTAGTTTTATTTGTATATAACTGTGTTCATTATAAACATAACCCAAAAAACTCTGAGGAAGATTTAGAATATGTTATTTTAAAGCATTCTACCAAATTTGGTTAAAATCGGTGCAGAAACATGGCAGTAAATTGCGTTTTTCATGATCATGATTAGTTGGTTGCCTATGTTCTGTTCAAAAATTTATGAATATCTGGAGAACTAATAAAGATATTAAGATTTTTTCAAAAGTTTCTGAAAGACTAAAATCTTCACTTCCTTGGAGAGTGTTAGACAAAACAAAATTACAATCGGAAAATCATCGAGAAAGGCAACATTTACATATTCATAGTATACAATATAAATATAAATGTAATAGTAAAACATTTTCAAAGAAACTGATTTTTTTTTTTGAGAAAATCGGGAAAAAGCAGCTAATTATACTTTCAATAGTCTATAACTTTCTTATTTATAAACTTAACTCAAAAAGCTATGAGGACGATTTAGAATATGTTATATCAAAGTGTACAACAAAATTTGGTTAAAATCGGACTAGAAATATGGCAGTAAACTGCTTTTGTTTTACATGATATCTTGGTTGCCTATCTTCTTTTCATAAAAACGTCAATATCTCGAAAACTAATATAGACATTTTATTTTTTTCAAAAATGTTTAAAAGTATACAATTTCCTCTTTCCTATAAACTGAGTTTTACATTTCTAATCCTAAACGAAGGAATTTCTTCCCTTGAAGTTTTAAATTCCTCCTTAAGAAAGCAGTAAAAAAAACCTCACAGAAAGTCGATGGTGAACTGCAGTCTAATTGAAATTTATCTGCAGTCATTCGCCGAGGCTGTGGCGGTGGTGGCGGCGGCGCGCGAATGTTTAGGGTGTGGTGGAGGCGCCGGTACGAAATTGGCGCCTCGTAAATTGCCGAATCCTTAGCGCTTGTTTCTTGCGACGAGGCGTGGTGCGAGGATGCGCTGGTGTGCACAGCGCAAGCAAGCGCATCTTCTCTCGCCCGCAAGTTGCCTTGCGGTCATGGGCGATAAATCGCGGCCGGCTTGGGAAAATTCGCGCCCAGCTAGTTACTCGTCCGTGCAAACATCCTTCACTCAACACTACAACACCGCCGAAATGCGTCTAGTACTCGTGGGGCTGTGCGAAAGTTCGTATAGGAACGTCAGGATCACATTTCAGCACAGAAAAGAGATTATTCTTGAGGAATTTGAGGAGATTTTTGATTTGGGTTTAAAATTTGATTCATACGATAAAATATTTATATCTTTAATAATAATTATAGAATCGATATGATTCTTACTGGAATCCTAGGGTGGACTATTTTAAAGATGTTACCAAAATTTGGTTGAAAATGGATAAAAAGTAACCGAGTAAATTTGAATTTTCTTGGCAGAGATTTGAGGTTGGAATAATTACCTAATTAACTTTAATTGTTCATTACTTTGATGATATGGATTAAAACGTTAAAAACTCTTGTGAAGTTGAAGAATATGTTACTTTAAAGCATATTACCATATTTTCTTGAAAAATATCAAGATATATTGCAATAAAATCAATGTTTCTTTGAAATGTATTTTGGGTTGCATACTTTTTAATATTTAAACCCGCATATTCCAAGAACTAATAGAAATTATTTAAATATTTAAAAACTATATGAATGTACATACTATTTTCTTCATTTTCCTGGATTTTCAATTTCCGATTCTAGATTTTAGATTTTTACAAATTATACATGTTCATAACATTGGTAATATTTAGCATAACAATAAAAGTTGTGATGAAGTATCAGAAATATTAGAAAATTATCACAAAATGTGGCAGTAAAAGGGATTTCTAGGTGATATGTTTTTTGGGTTGCATGTTATTCACGCCACTCGTCAGTTGATTGATCGTTCATATTACGAGACCATTTGGCTCCTCCCATTTTTCTGCAAAAATTATTATTTCACCAGCATACTTTTCACGTTTAAACCTTAATATCACGAAAACGAATAAACATATTTGAAATTTGTAAGAACTGTATGAAAACATAGGTTATCTTCTTTCTTATTTCAACCTTATTTCAGCAGTAATATTATAATAACATTACTCATTTAATCGACAAATTACAAGAACACACTGATGAATTTATATTTAGTACGAAAATACTGTGATTCAATGTATTCAAATTTAAAAGCTGTGTAATTTTAAATCTATAAAGATTGAATAAGAAGTGTTATGTTATCAAATAGTATCTTTAATTGCCTTTAATAGTTATAGGCATTAATAGCTCTTATTAAAATAGATAATTACAAGAATTGATTGATAAATATTTGTCAAAATTCCTCAATAATATTCGACATTCTTATTATTCGCCTCAATCAAGGTGTCGCGAACCAACGTCGGCGGTCCTGGTTGATGGCGCGGTGAACGCACCGGGTTACGATCAGAGGTGAAAAGAAAGAGGAAGTGCACTGAGTGGCAACCCTTTGGCGATAGTGCTGTGAACGCACTGGGCCCAAATGCAGTCCTTAAACGTCCAGAATCGGAAGAAATCCGGTCGACAGCTACCAGCTGCCTGTGTTGCGCGTTAGGGAAGGTAAAAATGATGAGAAGTAACTTATTCGACGTTGGGATAACAACTGATTTTATTTGGTAAAAATCTGAACCTAGAAGCTGGTACGTACCGCCCACACACAACGCTCCTTTCGGTATCACCACTTCCTTTACAATACTCTTATATATAGGTGGTGAGGCTGATCCCTCTCTCTCTCTCTCTCTCTCTCTCTCTCTCTGCGGGTATATCCGATTTCGATGCCTAAGCGCGCAGGCCAAGGTACACCACGTGTGCCCACGAAGACCAGTCTAGTGGTGAGATTTGCCAGACATATGCAAGGCACCAGCCCGTCGCGTCAACCACTTCAATCTATGGGTGGCTTGTGTTCATATATTTCATTCTTAATGGCCCAGAGATTATTGAAGTGTGACGAATTCTTCCATTTTACCGAAATAATGTTCACTTAGTAATAGTAATAGTAATGTACACTTAGGAATAGACTAAAGAACTTGGCGTCATACATAAAAATAGGGAAAATTGCACCCAAGACGTCCCAAAACATGAAATATTGCAAACTTAGCTTACGGAATTATCAGTGGCTTGGTTATTAAAACTATTAAAAATAGTATCATACTCATAAATGATCTAGAAAGTACGTAAAATTTTGAATAATATTTTGTTTACTTTCTGTCGCTATCGCTTCAAATAAAGGGTTGCTGATAAGAATACGTTTGAAAAGTTTTTAATTTCGATCGAAATTCTTTAGAAATTTATAGAGTCCCTTTTTAATATCGCTATAAAATCGAAACTAATACTGATAAACTGAAATTCTGAAAACCTAGAAATCTTAAAACATACTACTTATATATGACTTAATCTTTCTAAGAACTTATTTAACAGACAGGTCCAGCCAAGCGCAGTGGTATGGATAACCTCTGCTAACAAAGAGAGGAGAAACTTTTCAGGATAAGAATTAAGGATTTCTCTATATGCATATTTCAGTGTTTCGATATTACATATTATTTGGATGATTCAACGTTTCAAAATTTCAATATTTTATTATTTCCATCAATCCATCCATAGAACCATCCATCCATCCAGGCATCCAATTTCCTGTTACAACAAAATCGTCTTCCGATAATATTAACATTTGTATTTATTTCAATTCCTTCGTTTTTTTTCAGGATTATATAACTCTATAGCTCTCATCTTCAATGTCTCCACATTTCCACATTTTCCACGTTTTCCATTTTCTTGAATTTTCCCCGAATTGTGATCGCATTGCTACTCTTGATCTGATCGGTATGTTCTTGGTCGGATTCCAAGTGGAATTGCAATAAAAACACTCTACTTTTTATTCATACACACACATACACACATCCACACATTCACACATACACACACACAGTTATACACATACACACATACATACACACGAATTGAAAATTGAAAATAAACAATTATTGTGATACTCGAGATCGGAAAGTCTGTGACGAGCTAAACAAGATGAGCAAGATGAACATTATTATCAGATACAATTCCAGGTGGAGCGCCTGACTGGAATGGGAACAAAGTGCAAGTGCAAATTGGATAAAGTGCAAGGAAATTCGATCAAACGACTAAGGAAATACGAAAACAATTTATAAATATCTTCTTTCTTATACACATTTTCTTGAAATTCTCAAGAAAAACATAGAAATATAATTTTTAACACTTTAAAATACAAAAACGCAAAAAAAATAAAAATGAAAAAGAAATTTACTTAAAAAATGACTTTTTATTCGATTTCATTAGGAAACGAGTTTAAAAATTCGCTTTGATGATAAAATGTAATGCACACATAAAATTAATGAAGCAGAATATTCAAACGACTTTAATTTCCTTTTCACTTGATTTTATTGGTTTCCAATATCGTGTTTTGCTTTGGAAATATATTTGTTTTGCTTTGACTCGTCGAAAATTGAGTTCAGAAGTTTTTCTATGTGGTAATTAACATTAGTTGGTTTTGATTAGTCGAGTCGCTACAACTGCTACGCAATTTCGAAATCTAACCAATAGCGAAGAATAGCGAAGGCAATCATAAGACAGTGATAGCGAGTGAGCAACGATGAGTGTGATGTACTGGCCGAGCGACCAATGATATATGAGTAGGCGTGCTCTACGCCATGCTGCCAGCCACTAGTCAGCGACACACAGCTACGTTGACTGCGTCGCACCAATGGCCTACCAGTAGGCGTGTACTAACTGCCCTGCCATTGGCTGTTGTTAGTACCGCGGGCCTATCACTCATTCCACGATTCGTTATTCATTATACATGACTAAAAATGAGTTTTCTATGATAACAAGAATTTTAATTTTATCCATTGACTATCAATTATTATTAATTTATATTCTTTTTTTTCCTATATTTTTAAAAATTCTTTACTCTCAACCTACTAAAATTTCCTAGCCTTAAACCTAGTAAATTTTTTAAACGAAGAAATATCAATAAAAATAATTTTACAAAAAATGAAACCCAATCGAACATATATAACCTCGCTTAAAACGAACTTCAACTAGCAACTTGGGGAACATGTTTCTGAAACTTAGATCAACGTGTCCCAAAGGCACACGTGCGACGATACTTACTTAAGGAAGCATACAGTACATCCTCAAGAAAGCAAAGCATCGAAAACATTCACCACACCGTGTAAGAACTACATAGTGATTTAGCGACATAGTGTATGTGCACTTGTGAATATGTGGGCATGTGAGCATATTGGCAACAAATACATTCGCCTGGGTTTTGGCACGGTGGAGGCGTCGGTAGCGTCGGTTTTCAGTGGCAGTGAACTGTTTGCGTTGCACTTAGGGCCTAATCAAACAACACCCAGCTGACACTTGAACCGGTGCTGCATTTCGTGGCGTTAAGAGGGTGAATAGGGACGGGGGGGGCGTCTTTCACGGAACCTCGAACGGTAAACAAACAGGCAAACAAATAGCTCACAACTCCCACACGAGGCGTCGAGCTTTCAAGCACAGGATATACAATCACGCTGAAAGGAAAGAAGGATTGATTTGTATTTGTTCCCTTTGTCGATTTCTTTCGTCGGTGCAAAGGCCACGCCTAGTTTTATTGGTAATGAATTTGTATTGGTCGATTTGCTTTTGCTACAGTGCATTGGTACACGCGTTCTTCACAGGTAGGGTGAGTGACGCTCCTACCAGAAGGCACGCTCTGAGTGACGTACTCTACCCCTGCGTGACTACCGCGCGCCAACCATTTGTCACTTGATTAGCCATTTATATCACTTGGCTCCTCCCACTTTCACAAAAAAATTGCTAAATCATAATTTTGTATATTCTAACTCATTATAATCCTATAAAATGTATTTTGCACATTCTTTAATAAATTTCTATTAACCAAAATGTTTTAATATATTTTAATTTTATATATTTTAATAGATTTTTCTATTTTTATTTTATGTTTCAAAGTCTAAATAAACTGAATAAAACTATTTAAATTTAAATTGCAAAAAAGTGCGAATAAAAATTAAGCCATTAAAAGAGTTATTCTATAATAGCGTTTTCAATCTCAAGCAAAATGCAAATCGTTGAATGAAACAGCGTTTGAATACAAATATTCTGAGTGGTTCAAACATATTGGAACGACCATCGCCAGGCTCGAGGCTTTTCCGGTGCTGGAAATGAGTGGAAAATCAGCGCTGGTGGTTTGTTGAGAATAAAAAGCGGGTCGTTATAAAAAATTCAATCGCACGATAACACTAGTTGCGAAAATCCCCCCAGAAACTATTGGATTATGCTCGAGTCGAGCAAAACCCTTTTTGCATGTCGATAGGAGATAGTAATATCAGGGCATCAATAAAATGCTTTGGAAATCACATGAAAATTCATTTTAGAGCTTTATCATTTTCTATTATACTGATTCTAACTTTTATTTTGGTTCTTTGTATTTCGGACAATGGCTGGGTTTAGTTTTAAAGATAATGCGTTTCGACGTCGTTGACTTGCAGCGGATAGAGCGAAGCGCACCAATAGCGTATCAGTACGATGGTCTGGGTGACGCGTCTAACCACTGGTGAGCTACGCATAGGTAGGATGAGTGTAACAGACCAATGGGCGTTCAATGGTGTGTTCAGTGTGACACGTAGCCGCTAGTCAGCCTCGTACTAGCTGCACAACCCCTAGGCGCCTCTTATTCACCAATTGATTGGCCGTTCATTACATGTTAGTACTTGGCTCCTCCCACCTTATAGAAATTTCTCCCACACATAATTTTACATTATCTAAGCTAATATTACCCTAGTAAACTTAGTTTTACTACTTTTTTTTAATTTAATTTTATATATGTTCTTTTTTTAATTAAAAAAATTAAGAAATTAAAATCCACAATACTTATAAAGCGATATTAACTTATAACAGGTTACCGCCTCTCTTTTCACTAGTCTGTCAATATTGTTTATGGTCTTAATGTGGCCGATACTTGTTTAGGTAAAACGCACATGCATGCAGACGTGCACGTACCGAGCTCTAATCTATGAAGTGCCATTCGCTATCAACATTCGTGTAGCGTCCACCAAATCCATGGCCAAACATTTACTCACTCTCCTTTCTCCTCCTCCTCTTTCCTCCCATCTCTCCTCCCCCTTTCCGAATAACGCCTCCCCCTTTCCAAACAACCCCTCCCCCTAACCATAACCAACCACTCGCAACGTGTTATTGTATTAGTCCTCCTCCCACCAACCGTCACCGAGTTTACAATATCCAACTTCCCGTATCCGGCGTGGCTTTTGCCAATGGCACGGAAAGAGCAGTGCGAATCGCCTGCGTGATATGCGCATATTCATAGCGGGGAAAACCACCCGCACAAACAACGCGCGCATACAAATTGAACGATTCGAATGATTGTGTATGCGATTTGTAATTGTGATTGTGCGAACGTGAAATCGACGACACAGTTCGAACGTTGCCAACGATTCAAATCCTCTCGTTCAGATAGATGCCTGATACGGGATGCTGTGGCAGCGTCAAAAACACTAGCAAGGGTTGCGGATGAACGGAAGATGTGCATGTGATGTGACTGTCGGATTGATAAACAGATGCTGATTTCGTGCTCGATTGCGTTTGATTCCGAAACATGCGAATGGTTGATATTTTGGGATGTTAATAATTTTTGGTAATTATGTTAATCATTAATGTGTTGAAAAAACTTATTTGGTGAAGAAATGATGATTTTGTGAGATTAGAATTTGTTAAAATATGTTGATAAGTGTTTTAGTGTACAGGGTAAAAGTGGGTGGAGCCAGGTACTGAAATAGAATAGTGTAGTCAGATAGTAGTTGGACGCGTCGCGTTAGAACGCGCCTAGTAGTGGGCTATTGTTACGTCTGTAACGCAGGTAACGTAGTGCGCGCCTGTTAGTAAGGTGTGTCGCTTGTGTCACAGCGAGTCGACCAATGACTGGACGAAGGTGGAGTAACGCTGTCTAACCTATGCGACGATTTGCTACGCAAGCGACTCTGAGAGCGTCTGCACATCGCGTGACATCCTCCACTCACCATCTAACCACTACGCTCGCTACTTTTCTCGCACCTCCCATTCAAAGCACCGCCAATCAACCAATCAAAAAACCTCCTCCTCTTTCACGCCACGCCTTAACCTCCAAAATCCCCACCGATCAATTTACAATAAACTAACACAATTTATGCAATATTTTCAATGTTTTCGAAGCGGTAAGTTATTATTTATGAACGCAGATGACAGCAATAAATATCGACAAATTGCATAAAATCCCATCTTGCCAAGTTTGCATTATTGATGACGTTATAATGACCACAGCGAGCGAGCTTTTCAGAAGCTTTTCATGAGCGCGTTGGTTTTATCCATTTTCGATGGCGGGCCGTAAGCAAGCGGAACGTATGCTGAATATATAATATTTAGCCAGCTGCGCCAATAAAGGCGCACTATTCAAGAGTATAATTAGAATCTATGAATAGAAACGAAATTAAATGAAATTAAACTATTGATTCGAAAATGATCGAATTTCAATTGCACAACTTTTAAAACAATTCACAATGTTAGTTTCATATTATAATACAAAAAATTTACTGCACTCTATTTCATAATTCGTTTTTGATAATTATAGATATATATTTATTATTAATATCGTTATACATGTTTATAAAGTTGAATTACGTTGCGAAAAGCATTCATATTTTCATTAAATATTCTATTGTACTCGTACAAGTGTTTGACGATTATATTTTGCTTTGGTTTTACCTTTTGATGAAAAGCTGAAAAACTCACCGTGAAATCTGCAACAAACTTATAAATAGTTAATGTTTTAGTCAATATAACAAATATTTTATATATCAAAACGTCAATTGCAATTTCAATTTAGAATTATTGTAAACGTATAACTTGAAATAAACGTTGTTTTGTTAGTTCTATGAAACACGCCGTATGTGGAATTTTAATATGCGAAAACCTGTCAACAATAGATAAAATATTATTATGCACAATTATGACTTTTCGCATTGTTGCGAACAGCGCGGCAATTTTGAGTATTTTTTATGTATGACGGCATATTGTTTAGTTTAGTCTTAAGTTTATACATTATTTCTGTAAAGTGGAGGAATTCGTCACACTTCAATAATCTCTGGGCCATTAAGAATGAAATATATGAACACGATAACCACAAGACATCCAGATATTGAAGTGGTTGACGCGACGGTCTGGCGTCTTGCATAGGTCTGGCATTTTTCACCACCAGACCGGTCTCCGTAGACACACGTGGTGCAGCTCAGTTTATTTGTTTAGGCCCGAAATCGGATACACCCGGAGACATCGAGAGAGAGAGAGAGAGAGGGAGCGAGAGAAAGAGAAACAAAGAGAGAAAGAGTGTGTCAGCGTGTGGCAGAGTGTCTCCGAATGCGAGAGAAGTTATGAGGGTGGGTTCAGACTTACCACCACCTAGACATTAGAATAGTGTAAGGAAGTGGTGGTACCGCAAGGAGGGTTGTATATAGATGATACGCACCTCTTCAAGGTTTAGATTTTCCTTAATTAAATCAGTTGTTATTAATTTTATTAAGGTAAATTTAAACTTTGAAGAGGTGCGTATCGCCTTCGCACAATCCTGCTTGCGGTATAACCACTTCCTTACACTATTCTAATGTCTAGATGGTGATGAGGCTGAACCAGCCCTCACACCACGCTTGTCTCGCATTCGGGCACATCCTGCCACACGCTAACACTCTCTCTTTCTATCTCTCCGGGTGTATCCAGTCTCGGACCTACGTGCACAAACCGAGCTGCACCATGTTCATGTTCACGGAGACTCGTCTGGTGGTGAGAAATGCAAGGCCTATGCAAGGCACCAGCCCGTCGCGTGAACCACTTCAAAAACAAGGAAATCACTTGTAAAATTGAAGAGATTAGAAAAAAAAGCAAAAAATAAAAGAAAAAGGAAGAGTAACTACTAAAAAATGACATAGATTGCAATTTATACTTGTTTTGACATTTTTGTCGTCGTTTTAAGATGAGTTTTTCCCCGGTTTTTATAGCGTAAACCGCGCAGCATCAAACATTTCGTACCCCAGTAAAGCTCATCGATCTCTATCTTTATGTGATCTTTATGTACTCCCGACATGGAACATTAAGCGTACTTCGACCGCTGCGAATCTGCGAGCACATTGCACGCATCGGGTATTATTGAAAAGCTCCAAGCTGCGCCGACCGCACCCACAATCGTATGCTTCGTTTTACCGGCGCCTCCACCATCTGGGAAAAACGCGATTGCTCGGAAAAGATACGTTGGAAAGCATTCAAATAAGAAATAAACACTAAGCGAAGGATTTTAAATATTTAAACTTCAGACATCGCTGCAGAAAAATATATGTTTTATAAAAGAATATGTTGTCAATTAAAAAAGTTTAATTGTTATTATTCTCAACGGTTTTAGTAAGAAAATAAGGAAATTGTTAGAGAAGCGTATAAGTTACGTAAAAGAAAAAAGGAAAACTGAAACTATCAGGGTAGAAAAAAGGGCGAAAAAACGTGGTAAAGTTTTTACAAAGGTGAAGTAAAATCCAGGAAAGTTTCCATGTTGTTCTACTTTTTATTCCTCGCTTAAAAAAGCTTTCTCATGTTTCTTTTTCTATAAGTTCAAGTGCTTTATTTCTCTTGGCTTTTATACTTTCTTGTTTTGTTTCCTTGTTTCTTTTTTCTTGTTATATAGTTTCGTTTAAGAAAATAGAATTGTTCGTCAAACAATTGTCATTGTATTTGTATTTTATTAAAGATTTATCTATTTTCTTTGGAGTATTGTAGATATTTGTTAATTAAATAAGGTCTAGTCATTATAAAAATTAGGAAATGTGTTTTATTGGCTGATAATATTATAATATTGCAGGAGGGTACGAAAACTAGTGTAAAAGTTGCTATAATGGTCAACAGAAAGCTCTGGTGTCAATAAATCTGTTTATTTTGAACAAAATTGCTCATATCTTTGTTAAATATTAATATTTCGAAAAGGTTTTTGCTGGGGGTCTAAAATATTATATCTTGAATACCTCTACTTAATTTTATTAATTTACAAATAGAAAATTTCAAGATATACGAAAAATAAACATTGCCAAAATTCCTGATAGCTTCCTTAAAACTTTATTTAATTAAAATCAACTTAATGACAACAAGTGAAGTCAAAATATACAAAATAGTGTAACTAATGTACAATAGATGGCTCTGCTATGACAAAATTGGTAAAATTTGAACTAAAATCATTAATAACTTTGTTAAAATTTTGGTTAAGGTAAAACTATTTGCTGGGTGCCTCAAATATAAAATTTGGAAAGTCTCAACCAATTTTTGAGAATATATAGCTGGAAATTTTTAAGTAATTTGAAAAAAAATGTCACCAGAATGAGTAAAAGTTAATTTTCACTTGAATAAATTCAGTATGATTTCAGAAAGACTTCTATAAAATACAATCTAATTTCATTTTATCTCTTTTCCTCTCAGTGTACAAAGAAATTTATCATTTTGGATTAAAATATTGAAAAAAAAAAGGATAAACTTTCATTCTCAGACAATTTTTCGTTTTTCTTCATAATAAACCAACGAATAACTTTGAAAATTAGTAGATATGTTTATTTTATGTTTATCTAGCGTTGCACAGAATATTCTTAGATTATCTCAATTACTATCAAAGATATGACCTATTTTATCTTCGATTTTCGGCTTTCTTTGCGGATTTTAACGCCATCTATTGAAAGTTTAATTTCTCTTGAATCTGACAACGTCAATCCTCTTAAAATAAGTAAACCAATTTATATAATCAAAAATATTGATTTATACTGCTTATACGAAGCCACATTTTGCATTTTTCCTAAAGCGATCCAACTTTTCAACAGTTTAACCCTCATCTGGCTTTACAAGCGTCTATTGAAGTGTTCGTATGGCCATTTTCCATGTTCTCTCATACGTAATTCCGGAACATTTCTCTGTTATATCTACACCTAGGTAGTTGTAGTTTATGCGGCAGATTTTCCACGCTTTTGCTTTTGCTTTTCCAGCCAGCACCAGCTTCGGTTTAGCGGCAACTTCAATTGGAAAAGTTATCACCGACGGCGGTGGCCGTGGCGGCTGCGTTGCAATTTCAAACATCTCAAACACATATAATATTTCGCTCATATTCCGTGTATTACTCATATTTCTCATATTGTCGGCGGCTCTTTTTACACGCTCGCCAGGTTCTAAAATACTTTTAGGTACAAACCCAAACGGATCGTGGAGGCGGGCGGCAGTGCCTCCCCAAACCGCATTCGCCGGCGGCAACGGTGCACAACTCTGCCGAGGCGAAGCAAACAAAACGCGAAATAGCATCGGAGGCCGATGGAAAACTGTAAAGTTTTATCAGCATTTCTCATTACTTCCGCGCCCAGTCGCTACTTGAACTTGTTTGCAGCCGGAGGAAATTTCCCTATTTTATGAGAGCTTCCTGCTTGTTTGCATAAGATGCATATAATTTAAGAAACCGTAAAATAATATATCTGCCAATAAAACTACAAATATTTTATTTACTTTAATTTTATTGCTTGATTGCGTCGATTTTCATAACAAATATTATGTAGGCATTTTATAAATTGCTTATAACATTGCTTATAACTTTCTTTGATTATTATATTTTGAAAAGATTTTCATCTAGGGCCTAGACTATTTTATTTTGATTACTTGTACAAATTTTCGTTAATTTTCTACGAGACATTTTCAAGATATACAAAAAATACTCTTTGGAAAAACAACTGGTATCGTCTTGTAAACTTGATATGATTGAAATCTTCTTTATACTAACCAGGAAAGACAAAATTTCCAAACAAATTTAATTATTGGGAAATAGTCTAGAATATAATATAAAGAATATCTCATTCAAGTTTGGTTAAGGAAGTTTTCAGGAAATTGAAAAAAAAAAGTTAGAATCAATAAAACTTCAGTTTTCCAGACAAAACTGCTCAGAACTTGATTAAGAATATACATTCCGAGTAAATACTTTCAGTGGGTCTAAAATATACTATTCTGTATGGCTCCATAAAATTTTCATAAAAATAACACCAGAAATTGGCGAGAAATTTGAAAAGAAAAAGAAAGTCGAAATATTGATTTTCAAAATATGAAGTACAAAACGGTACATACTGAACGACGAAATAACTTATTATCATCCTCGAAATTACAGTTTAGCGCTTATCCTAAAACCAAATGCCATCCCCGCACGAAATTTAAATGAAACTCAATTTTATTTATTACAACCGGGGTTCACAGTGCTATGCATCCCTATTAAACCCCGTTATGCCCGGCGCCTCCTCCACAAACACCACCAACACCACTATTTCTACTGCGTCGCACGGTGAACGTGCTATTTCAGCCGACGAACTTATCACGCCGAAATTAACCTTCCCTCGGTTTTATTGAGTTTTCAACCTAATTGCTCTTATTCTCCCTCCATTCCCCTTATTTCAGTTATACCCCTTAATATACTCATTCCCCTAATTTCCAGGCAGCTAGTTGATGTCTAGCAATCTATTTCTTCATTTTTTAAGTAAAACTTCTGTACAGGCAACCGACTTGAATTTGGGTAGTAAACTGGTGAATGTGAGCCGAATTTTGGCCGCGCATAGTTCAGAGACTAACAATGTAGTCATAACTTTTCTTTTTCTTAAATGTGGATATCGTGTCAGCTTGAGAGCTCGCACACATCACATTTTATTTATCGCGCGATTAGTGTAATAGTGGATGATCAACATGCAACAACCGTACCGCCATTTTATTTAGTATCGATATTTATATATAAAATAGTAGCCCCGAGGAATTATAAAGTCAAAAAAAAGTCAAAGTTGAACAATGCCTTCACGCCAATATATATTGTAAAACCAGCGCGGAATGCTAGGCATTATTCGCTTGTATGATAATCTGCAAGTCATATGAGTGAATAATATGCACTCCATGTGCATGTATAAAGTCGCGAGCGCTGCACATAGCTCGCAGTACTCGCTGCGTGTGCATGTCATCGAAACCGCACGTTGTGTCCCCGATTCAGCTTTGACACTACAATGAACACATTACTTAACTACGAGTGCTATGTGTGCAGTGCGCTCGCAGCACTCTGAATATATCAGCGTACGCCGCGCTATGAACTCATTAATGAAACTACTATAAGCGCATTACCTAACTGTCGTGCCACGAATCATACCATCTACCAATACGGTTATAAGCAGTCATAGGATTTGTATGCCAATATTTAATCAAAGTCGATAATGAATCATTCATGGTATACAACAGGGGTATAAAAAACGCAAAACTTAAACATCGCATTAAACGTCGGTGGCTATTCGGTGAACTGACTAGTACATTTTTGAAATTTTGTGACACTATAACAAGACCTTGACAATTATCAAATGCAAGTTTATTGCGAGTTTTCAACATTCTAATATGTTGTTTGCGACGAGCCAAGAAATAAGCTTGTTCTAAAAACTGTATAAGAAAGAGTGTTTTTTTTTTCAAGGGGAAGAGGAGGAGGGCTGCTGGCAGGACGTGTAGTTTATCCAGACGAGCGCGCATATACACAGAGCGCATATACTCGGCAACGCTCGGCATTCGCATCCGTTTCCGGTTTATATCCCGGAATGACATATTTTACACCGGTAGTAACACCACCCTTCGCCCTACGCGACGGCAGCGCGCTGCCCGGCGCCGCCACCAACGTTTCCACTAAAGTCTTCGAGGTTAGACTGGCTATATTAAAACCATTTTTTATGTTTTAAGTGTACGTGACGTAATTTATATTTTTGGATTTTAATATGCTCCGACGTTTTTTTGCAGGCCAGGGAGAGGGACGAGGAAGAAATTATATACGGAGTTTATGTTGTGGAAATTTATTTTCTTACAAATTTATGACTAAATAGTAAAATAAAAAGTGAAAAAGTGAAATATGTTTAAAAAGTAACATAATTCCACTTAATTTAATATAACTCAAGGATCTTGCTTAGCTTAGAAAATCCGATTTCGTCTTAAGAAAAATTAAATCAATCTGACTTAATTTAACTTAATAGAAAAACAAAACTTAGTTTAATCTTAACAAAACAGAAGAGACAGCTAACATAAGTTAAGTTAACATGTAAAGACTCTACTAAACTTAACCTAAATTAAAAATTCTATATTAAACTAACTAAATCATAAAATCTGATTAAGATAGTAACTCTATAGTAACTTAGTTTATAAAAAAACTTATGGAACTTGAAGAAAATTTAACAGTTACCTAACTTAAACAAACTTTACATTAATTAGTCCAAATTTATTTCATAAGAATATCTAACCTATTTTAACCTTTAAATAACCTAACTTAACCTAACTTAACCCGGGTATAACCTCACTTAACTTAAGTTAAGTTAAATAACCTAACTTAACCTAACTTAACCTAACTGAATCTAACTGAATCTAACTTAACTTAACTTAACTTAACTTAATCTAACTTAACCTAACTTAATCTTACTTAACCTAAGTTAAGAGAAGAAGAATCTAATTTAACCCATTTTAACTGAAGATAAACCTACGTTAACTTAACATAAAACCTAAATTAACAAGTAAAAAAGTAAACTTAACCTAACAAAACCTAACAATCCTTACTTAATCCTATCTTAACTTAAGCGTATCTCTATAAAACCGAATTTATAGTTACAAAAACGAAGTTAACCTTATTTAACCAATGGAGCAATAATTTGACTCTAGATAAACTAACTTAACCTTGAAGTAAATCTAACTTAACCTAACGTAGACTAACCTACCCTGATATAGACTAACCTAGTCAGAAGTAATTGGAGGTGAATATTTTAAGTTAAAAGAAATTCTAAAAGTTTCGATTCGAAACTTTCGAATATCAAGTCATTATATTAATTACCCCCTAGTGGATTTACCCGTCGTTAAGAACGCTTCATTTTTCCAAATGCTTGTAGCTTTATACGATGCGATGTTCGCGTAATCTCTCCTTATTTCTCCCTTTTCTCTGCTAGAAAACCCCAGCAAAAGCGAGAAAGCCAACGAGATATTCGTATCCTATGCCTCCTCAATTTAATATAGCTATATAGAATAAAGATTGTTGCTTTCCTGTTTTTCCCTGGGATCCTTCGTTCCCAACCACCCCAAAGGCACCCCCAAACCATCATCATACCACCCCCAGCCGAAGAAAACGCAAACCAAAGCCAAGTTGGCGGAATAAAGCTAGCGGCACACAGGCCTGTGAAAGCGCGCAAAAATCTTAAGGATGCCCTCGTGCGCCTGGCTAGGAGAGCAGGAGAGTAAGAAAATGAGGATATGAGAGGAGGTAGAGGTCGAGAGAAGTTGGAGGAGGAGTAGTCCAGATAGAGATTGGTGTAGGCAAGCGTCGAAATCATGAAAAGCACGCAACGCATGAGATGCGGCGCGAATATCTCAGACTAAATGGACCTGAAGCTGATGCGGAAGCTGCGGACCAAGGAGAAGAGACGCCTCGGTGAGATAGTCCTTTAGTCCTGCTGCTGCTGGTGGTGGTGCTGGCGCGGTATTGGTTTGAGTTTGGGGTGCAAGCAAACGAGCCTGGGTTGCACTAAGAACAGGAGTGAGGTTTCGTATGGTCGAGGAACGAGCTAACTCACCCAAAGCTACTCCTTTGGTTCAGACAGTAATCTAGAGCAAGGAGGAGGTAAGAGGTATTGGAAAGAAGAAGAGAGAAGTTAAGAAAAGAGGAGGCAAGATGAGGAAAACGGAGGGAAGAAAAAGAGGGGGCTGAGTGAGATGGTTGTAAGGAGAAGTTGGAAAATGCATGCAGAAAGGATTCGCGAGGTCGTAAAGAAAATTACAAGGATTCTTGCGCGCCGGCAGACGAAGGAAACTCCAAAGTCATGAAAAATCATTAGGTGTGTTAGATATACGCGCAATTTATGCTAATAATCCTTAAGTGTTCTTAAGGCTCACGGTATAAAGAGGAAAAAAACATAAAAACACGATGATGAAATAGCTGATCAGGATGTACAAGCTTAATGGCGGGAAAATCTCGAAAAACAAGTTTAAAAATTGCGGAAATTGTAGTTCATTATGTTTCTAAAAACACAAAACTAAAACTTTATTAACTAAATAATATTAAAAAACAATACTAAGCAATACCTAAAACAATATTAGAACATTAGACGAGGGACGCTAACTCTAAAGGTGTTTGAATCACCTAGTATAGTGGCATAGAGTAGTGCAGAGTGGCGTAGTCGCCGGCGCCGGCGTGAGATTTGGGTGGGGGAAGTTCTAGAACTAGCCGAACTACACTAACCCATCGGCAATCGTGCCAAGTCGCAATTTACTATATAAATTTCGCAAAAATTCTCTAATGTGGACATAAATTTACAAAATTATGAAAAATAAACTATAATTTAAGAAAAATAAAAAATACTTTAAAGCCAATTTGTTTAATTTTAAAACTTGGAAAAAAGTATAATAATGTTTTTGATGACGTTGAATATCACGTCAAAAAGAATCAAACAATATAAAAAGGTAATTACCTAATACATCAAAATTAGCTTCCGGTTATGGATCACATGACATATTACATTTCCTCTGATTTTAATACATCAAAAACAGGTAAATTCTACAAAGACAGGAAAAAATGAGGAGAAAGTACATTAGAAGGGAAAACTCAGCAAATATTAAAGGAAAATATACTCATTTTCATAAATAATGAAAAATAACAAGTAAAATTACTTTAATTTTCTTTTTTTAATGGGAATTTGATTTATTTTTTGCTTATACTTTGTAAAAATATAGAAAACATAAATTTTTTGAAACATATTAAAATATGGAATTAATTTCTAAAGTTTTTATAGGGAAACTAAGTATTACAGCTGAGTAGGGTGAGATTTGGTAGGAGAGGATCGAGAAGAAGCAAATGTACTTAATTGTTATTCTGACATTTATAGTGAAACAAAGCAATCGCCTGAGACGTCAGCGAGTACACTGAGTGGAGTGGGGGAAGTTCGTGAACCGACCTATGAATTCTTCCGTCGCGCGGTTTCGTGTGGAGACTGGAGTGGGGAAAGTTCGAGAACTCACGCTAGTTCTCTTCCATTGTATATCTTTCTATGTGAGGTTTCCTTAACGCCTTATAAGAGTCCAAAAAATAATATATGATATATTCTTTAAAATATTCAAGTGTAATTTTCATAAAATAATTACTGAATGAAATCGAAATTAATGTTATTATATGTTATATGTTATTATATTATATGTTATTTCACATATTTTCTAAAGCTATGTATATTCAACTGTAGAATGATTCACGTTTCATGAAAATAAAGGTTGCATCAAACGTAAAATACGTGAAAAACTTGGAAAAACGGGGAAACCAGGAAAAACAAAATTTAATTAAAATTTGGGTAAAATAAACATAGAATATTGATTTAACGTATAGAAATATTCCAAAAATATTGTAAAACCATTCGCAAATTACTGTTTTGATTAATAATAAATAAAACTAGGAAATAATGGTGAGACCATTACATTTATGAATTCATGTACAGGAATGGAGTTTAACAAAATATTTCAAATTGAACTTTGATAGTTGCTTAATTAAATCTAAGAGAAAATAAAAAATACGAAAACCAGCTACTAATAACTAAATAAAACACAAGCAAAAATCAATTAATAAGTATATAAAAAAGAGAGCACCTAAAATTATTGAACGATATGAGACTTGGGAGGGGGAACTTCGATAAGCAGCACAAGTACGTTCACTCGCGTGATTCGGTGCGTCAGCTGTAACCGAAATCGCAGCTGACGAGTTTGGAGTGGGGGAAGTTCGAGAACCGATGCAACTACTCTTCTCTCGTACAAATTCATACATATTTGTATTTGTAAAATAATTTATGCGTTTTACAAGAGTAAATAGAGGTTTTCGTTTCTTCTGGCATGACTTATAAATCAACATTTCTCCATATTTTATTTTTATTTGAAATTAATGTAATTCAAATTAATGAAAAATTAAATAAATTCACTAGGAATAATATAATGGTTTATATTCTAAATTATGTTAATCGTAAATGTTAATTTAAATAAAACAATAAATAAGTCGACGAAAAACAAATTTCCATGTTATGGCGTGTCACAACAATGAAAACAATCATTAAATCCACTCGATAAATTTCCAAAGCACACATGACGCCGCATTTGACTGTACGAATTCAATTTTCCCAACGCATGTGCATCCTGCAGGGGGTTTTATAGCTTTCCTGCTGCTGCCGCCTGGGTTTACACAAAACCAGAAGCCAGATAGAGACTCGATTGACACCCGCTCTTACTCCTATACCAACCACGCTCATTCCATGCCTCTCTTCAGCGGAAACGTATGTGCTGCGACCGTTAATCTCGTACTTATCCAACGGCCAACATGATTGGGGTGCAAATGTGCCCGCCACTGCGCCGTGCCGCCTCCACCAAGACCGGGCACGAAGCCGACAATTTACTGCTTTAATTATTCATTATTATTACGCGCGATGTAAGTTAATCCGGCGGCGTAATCCTTCCGGCCCACCATTGCTCGTCTCGAATACGAGAATTCGGCGGCGATATGGATTGGTTTTGGGCGTATTGGTTCTGTTTGTTTGGGACTGGTCCGAAGGGGGCAACGGGAGGCGATTCAAATGGGCCGGTATAAATGGGACGGTTTGAAGAGGAGATGGTAGAAAGGGGTGGTAGAAGGGGATGTCTAAAAGGTGGCTAAAGCGGGTGGTTGCGAGGCAGTGTGTGAAAGGGGTGGTTTGGTTGGAAATGTGGTGGTAGTAATAGTTCGTATGTGGGTAGTATATGACGCAGTTCGGAGGCGGTTCGAGAGCATATTCACTGAGTTGTGCCGGATTAAGCGAAGAGATTTTGATGTAGGCGGCACTGCCGCCGCCACCAATGCTGATGCCGGTTCGTGAGGTTAACTACACATCCAGATTCGGGGAGGTACAGGGGATAGGAGATGTTGTTGTGGTTATAGTCGCGTGACATCAATATGAAAATAGGGACGGTTTAACAGCATGGAAATGTGTTTTCTATGATTTTCAAACGTAATTTTGCTTTCATTTCTTGTTTAACCGCCCCTGAAACCTCCTATAATAAAGATAACGACTTAATTCACTACGATATAAACTCACACATAAATTCTTAATCACATATCGTTGATAATTTTTTAAATTATTGCTATTTTAATTAGTTTTCTTTATAAGGAAACTTAAGAAAATTGCTATGACAATTTCGAATGTCTCTACTAAACACCCTGTATCTCATTGAATAAACATGATCAGACTTTGTACTAAAGCCAATAAGAAAGCAAATTTAATTGGCTCTCCTGAGTTATATCATAACATATATACTGATATCTTAATATTTAAGAAAATTGGATTACAAGAAATCTCTTTCAATTGTTGAAAAAAAATTGAACTTAATTATGATTAAAACTCGTGTTTAATCGCCGATAAAATATGATGTAAATAACATATAGACAGGATAAAGGAAGTTTTGAATTCTTCATTTCTTTCTTAATCGTTTAAGTTAAGATGCTTGTCAATTATTATAATTTCAAATAGTTTAATTTAAAATTTAAAAATAATTATTTCTAACATCATTTTCAGGACTATCTTTTAACACCCTGTAATTTCCTTATAAATTAATTGATATGATTTCTATCAGTGACAAAGGAAAGAAAATTTAATTGCCTTCCCACAGGTCTATCTTTATTTCTAGATTTTCTCTTATATAATTCAAGAAATCAAAGGAAATAAAAGTTTCATGTCCGTTGAAAACAATCAAAGTTAAGCTCAACGATTAAATTCGTGTTTGAGAGCATATAAAATGGAACCTATCAATTATAATGACAGGATTTAAGAATATTATTATTCTCCGCTTAATCCTTAATCATATTCGTTTACACTTCATTAAAATATTTTATAGGCAATTGATTTTATCCCCAATTACAGGAAATAATTTCTGTAATTAATATTGAAGCCCTATATTTAATATTTCGTAACTTCTTTTGTAATTATTGTGAAACAGTAATATCTATTTCATGTAGAAGAAATTTTAATTGGCTTTCTATACATGTATCATAATATCCACGTTTGCTTTGATATAAGTAGATTACTTGAAAGAAATTAAAATTTTTACCTAAGAAGGAAAGAACCAAAGTTCTATGCACCGAAGAAATCCACGTTTGATAGGCCATAAAATGGGTTTTAATAACGATATGGATCTAATTATAAAAATTTTGAATTCTATAATTATTTTTTGATAAGAATTATTGATAAATTCTTAAAATATATTGCTTATGGCTGGTTTTATCAGCAAGTTTTTAGGAAATACGTCCCAGGATCAGTTCAGTGTGTTATATAAAACACCCTGTAACTTTCTTAATATTACAGATAGAAAAATGAGTTTACCTTTATAATATAGATAATTTAATTGCCTTTCCCACGGTGTATCACAACATTTAATATTTTGTAACTCCAAACAGGCATTTTGAGATTTTTGTAAAAATGTTCTTCAAAAATGTAGGAGAGATTATTCAATGTCACGATTTCAAGACTTCCTGATAGATTATGATAAATTTTCGCACATATGTTCACCTCTCTGCAAGTGTAGATTTTCCAGTCAAATATATCCCAAGTTGAGTGTATCCCCGGATTGCATTCTCCGGCGGGAAAATCAGCATTTTCACCCACTCGACGCGCAGGCGAGTTTATGAGCCAGCGGCATAAAAATTCATAAAAATCTTTTGCGTGCGCCCGGAAAGATGTAAACGCCGCCGGTTAGCACGGAGAACAAAAGCTGAAAGCTTACTCTTTTTGCCACTACATCCTTTTACCGCCCGCAGAACGACGAGGTGGGTTTTCTTTCTTTGGGCGGCTGGGCAGGCTGACTTGGCTAGAGGCAACTGAAGACGGCAGCACCCTAACGGGATGCCGTCAGTCGTGTGGGTGCACCGTGTACATAAATCAAGGCGCTCGAATAAATAACAAATATTTTCTGCTGATATAACTTGATATCCTCCACGGGCTACGAGGCGAATATGTGGCTCTGCCCGGCGCCTTCACACATAAAACGCTCGCGATGTGTCTCTTTGTTTTTCATGTCATTTTATATTGTTATTGCCGACTGGGCGATAGACTGGGATTTCTCGTAGAGTGAAAGAGGTGTAGGTGGTTTGGACGGTACGTGTGGAAAGAGGTAAGGTTGGGTGGTGGCAATTTTCCCATTTTTTGCACGTGGCGCGTTGAAATATTGCAAAAAGTTTACGGCTCATATTTCTTCACGTATGCAAACATATACTACTCGATAGGCGTTTGGAAAAGCTTGTGTGGTGGGTGAATTGAGAAAATGGGTTTGGAAAAACAGTAAAAGAGGATTTATGTCTTTGAATAATAGGAATAATAATGATGGGTTGTCTCAGATGATGAGAAACGTTAAAAGTTTGAAATATACTTGATTTTTATAGTCCTTTGTTCAAGTTTGGCGAGATGTAAAATGTTAAAAAATATTTTCAAATTCAAAATGTTACAAATTTAATGATAGCTTAATTATTTCTTTATATTATTGAAGATTCTCAAGGAATGTGATAAAATATTTTAAATATAACAGCAAGAAAAGGATTTTTGTTAAGTTCAACTTTATTCAAGTTTGAAAAGCAATAAAGCGATGAAAAATTATTTCAATTGGAAAGTTTTATACATGATAAGGTAGCGTATTTATTCCTTTGTAACTCGGCAAATATTCCTTTGTTGTTATGAAATATTGTAAGTGTTAAGGTAAGATGAATTAAACTTTTGTAGAGTAATGGTTTTCAGTAAATCATTGTTGAAGTTTAGAGAGCTATATAACGATGAAAAACATATTAAAGATACATTTGTTATAAAGCTAATGAAAGCTTATTTATTCATTATTATAATAGAAAATTTTCAAATGATATGGTATAATATTTCAAAAGTTATAGCAAGAAACGTTAAACTTTTTAAAAATTCCTGGAATTCCTGCTAACTTTGTCTTAGTTTAAATTTGAGGGGCTACCCAGTAAAGAAATACTTTTTCAATTCCCACTTTTTATGCCTCATAAGAAAGCTTATTTACTCCTGCATATTTAGTTGAATATTCGTTTATTTTTATAAAATTTTCTAGAAGATATAACAAGAAAAGCGTAGCCGGACCGGTCATCGTGGTTCAAATCAACGTCAGGCACTGCTCCGCGGGCTGATTATCGCGTGTTCACTTCTACGTCGGGCTAACCATCGTGAGGGCACTTCATCGTTAGCATTATAAAATATGAATAGTTGCTTTAGTTATTATAAAAAATTCCAGTATTAATGACTATTACATTAGCTACCGGATTCTTTTTGAATTTTTGAAATATCTCATATGGTTTTTGAAATATATGTAATTATATTTACCATATGTATTATTATTTATATTTATATTTACATTATGAAAGCGATGAAATCAAGATGTTAATAACGCATTATTAGTTAAATTTTCATGTCAAATTTGGTATCCAAGCGGAATTTCAATCCGCATTCAATGGAACCACTTTTATACCAATTATGTTTTATTTAAACAATGTTATTTCGATGATAAGCAATCAATAGAGCGGGTAATAAGTTCACCAGCACGGTTTGTCGGTTTGACCCACGGATGGGCATCGATGCATTTTTATAATGATTAAAGCAACCGTTCATGTTTTATAACTCTGACGATGATACGCCATCCCGATGAAATTTTACGACGATGATGAGTACCCACGATGATCTGACCGCGGAGATGTGCCCGACGTTGATATGAACGACGATGAATAGCCCTAGACCCCAGGTTAAATATTTGAAAATTTTCTGTATTTCTTCAAATTGTATACTTATAATAAATAGGTGACAACTATTTGCAATTTAACATACGGTATACTAGAGGATAGCTTATTTATTCCATTATATTAAATATGTTAAAAGATGTGTTACCGCATGTGTTACTGCAAACACCAATATTTGGATAAAATTCGCTGTTACTACTTTCTATTAAATTTTACTAGAAGCACACAAATATCTGTAAATATCCGAACTTAAACAAGAATATACCGCGGATTAAATAAAACATATTCATAGCTTTCGGTTCGGACGCATCTTTGCAGAGCTTTCATTATTCCCGGCGCATCCACCCATCTACCCTCCGCAAAACATAACCAAGCTCTATATGGCCGAGAAAATACTCAAAGGAAAACCAATGAGTATTTGCGCACGAAGCACAAATAAATAACGAGCATATTATTTCGTTCGCAGTCAATTTAATCCCAGCATAGCGGTCGCCAATTCGCGCCGAACTGCTTTTATTTCTTATCCTCTCTACGCTATGGTTTTTTTTTTCTACTTCTAACTGAATGCAATCAAACCAAACACATGTGACTGCTTTCCAGTGGATTCTTATCTCTGTCTCATTCTTTTTCTCCCTCTCTCTCTCTCTCTCTCTCTCATACTATGCCTCAGAGTGTTTGTGTTGAATATGTCCGTACATGGCGTCACAGACTGAATGGTCATCCGATAATTACGAAAAGCTTAACTAGCAGCGTCGAGCAAGGGATTTTCATAACTCGAGAACGAGTATTTGGTGGAGGCGCCGAGCAGCAGCGGATGGATGTCGGCGAGCAGCAGCAAGGATAAATCTTTAAATCCGTCGGTTTAGCATCGGTTCACTCCTTCTCACATGGTGTATGTGAAGGAGTAGGAGAGGGAGCTGTAGGAGGAGGATGTTGGAGGAATGGACGAAAATGTCCCAGCTCTCTCTATATAGTCGGGTTCATTACGGCCACGATGGATAGTTCCAGCACCTCCGGGGTTGTCATTTATATGTAACTGTACTAACGAGGTCTCATTTTCAGTATGATATAGTTTTCTTTATATATACTTTCATATCGGACTGGCTTCTAGATGGATATATTAAAAAGTGGTTGCTTTTCATATATTTAAATTTTTGATTCCTTTTTGGGATTGACTTCAAAGTAAAGTTTTGCAGTAGCTAGAAATGAGAAAGTCTCTTTAAATGATTACAATTTACTTTGTATATCCTGTTAGTTGAGATGATGTTGAGTTTAAGAGGAGGTTGGGAGGATGGTGATAGATATACAGGGAGTTTCAGTTTTAAAGATATTCTTAGACTTTTCCTCAATACTTGCTCAGACTGTTGCCTTGTTGCAAACGTCCTTGTATCCTTATTCAGTCCTTGCCTTATTACGTGACCTTGATTGCGTGTCTAAATTTGAGTCCCATTTTTGTCCAATTTCGCACTTATTATCCTAAATCGTATCCCACTTCTTGGCCCTAGCCTTGTCTCCATCCTTCTCCCAGTTCTTGTATCAGTTCTCGTCTCACTCCCTGTTCATATCTAATTCCCCGTCCTTCTATTTACTATTTTTATCCGAGTTTTTTTTTCTCACTCTCAGGCTTTGTCCAAATTCTTATCTCAATCCCCGTCCCAGTCCCTCTTATAGTTCCATCGCTTGCTCTCGTCCCAGTCCCTCACCTTGTCCGATATCTATCCTCTCATTTCCCCAATCCATGTTGTAATAAGCACATTCTCTTCTTGCTCTATTCCATGCCTTACGTTTGTCTCAGTTCCACATTTTGTCATTATCTTGTTCCATTATATGTCAATCCTGCCTTTATTCCATTCCCTTTTTTTGTCGCCTTTCTTATTCTCAGACCTCGTCCTAATTCTTCTCCCAGTCCTCGTCCCAATCCTTGTCCCCGACCTTGGCCTATTTTTGTCCTAGTCCTAAATGTCCCAATTCTTTTCATATTCTTCTTCCTAATCTTTTTCTCACATTTAAACCTAGTCCTCAAACCATTACTATCCAATCTTCTTCCTAATTGTGACTGTAGTCCCCGTTACAACTGTGATTAAGTCAATCTTAACCACTTATAATCAACTTTGTCATCTCATCTCATCTGCCTAATTGAAATCAACTCTAAACTTCATCAATTAATCACAAAAACAACTTTGAACTGCAACTACAACTAAAATATATTAATTTTCCTGTCATTTGCTGCATATTTTAAGGCAACACCACTTTTAGTTTTTGCACAATCTGTCACCCAACTTTCCTTCGCTTTTTTCGCAAGCTCCTCCTTCCTTAACCTGATTTTTTCCTCAATTTTCATCATCTTTTCATCCTGTTCCATTTTCAATTTTTTTCCTGTATTTGTCAACAAATCTCTGGAATTCTTATAAAACTCATGATTAATTACAATCCTCAGCCGTCCAGAATCTTAAATTATCCTTGGGAATTTATAGTATCACATATCATGTTTCATCAATTTATTACAATTTTTGTCGTTTCGTTCTCGTTGTCATTCTCGTTAGAGATCGTCGGACAAAAATAACTACAATATTTTAGGGAATAACGCAAAATCCCTATATTTTATTTGCTCGTCCAATTTTTTATCCCATTCACAATGTAGAGCAATGAGAGGAACAAAAATAGAAGCACCATTATGTTGCCGATAAAAAGGGTCCGGCCATTCACTAAGTTCGCGTTCTAATGCCGCACAATATCCTTGACATGCCTTCGAGTTTGCAACATTTTCGCCATTCTTGAAATTCACCGCAAATATTTGCAAAACTACGGAGTAACAAAAAGCCAGCTCGAGTATTTCCACTCCTCCTCAACATCTGCCATCACCCACACTCCCACACTCATATACACATTCACATAGATACACATACACATGCATACGTATGTCAAACGTACGCACATACTACTCACACATATATACGTACACAAATGTACACATACGTAAACACAACAACAAAATCAAACAACAACAAAAAAAGCAAGCACAATAGTTGCACGTCCTGCATAACCTTGCAAAAAACAGTTAACAAAAGAACCGCCGTTAGACGACTTGGCCATGACATGACCGGCGCTTTCACCATACCTTCGAGAGCGTTACGCATGCAAAAAGTCGGGTGATTGATGATTTTTTTAGGGTTGAACAATATCTTGGTTAAAACAAGTTTTGTAGCTTATCAAAACTTTAAAAACTGCAAAGCAAATGAGTGTTTAAACATTAAAATGGGTTTTCTTTGTTCTATTATTGTTTTTATGACGGAATTTCTAGGCAAGTTGAAGAAAATTATAAAGCAATCTATTCAGAATTTAGCGGGCTTTATTATAGTCTTTGAAATTTTTTGATTGGATGAATATTGTGGAATTTGGGGTAAGTGCGTAACTTCACCATAACTCTCGCATTATTAACATTCTCAGGTCGGGAAAAAACATATCCGATTTTATGACTAATCCGGAAAATGCTGACCACACTATATTCTTACTGTCAAATGCCTGTTATCAAAATTAATAGAAATAAAAATTTATAAAAACGCAAGTAAAAATATACAAATTGAAACAGTCAGCGTTTTTGTCAGCGTCGAGATTATCCGAGGACAATTAGCATTATTTCCGGTTGTCCTTTATGCTGACAGGCGCATTTGCCCGATTTCTGTTCACCCGGAAAATATACCGAAAAAATGACGAGAAAACCAAAAATATAAAATAAAACGATGCAAACTTAAAGTGTACTAGAAATTGTTCTCTCTTTGATATCTGCTTACTTCCTAGCTTTCCATGATGCCTACCTATGTACGGATACAAAAAGATATCTGTATGAAAGCAATTCTGCAAACAATTTGACTCGTTGTTCTCGAACTGCTTACGGGTGGGATTATGCTCCCGGAAAAGGGTTGCATTTCCTTCGTCGTTCAGGATTGGCATTTTCCTTGGGTGTTGTGCTGGTGTTGTGTTGGCCTAGGTTTCGTAGTGGTGAGTTGGGGGAGGACTAGAGAGATGGAGGTTGAAGACGGGGTGGAGAAGGAGGAGGTGGAGGGAAAAGAGGGTGGATAGCGCATCGCCGGAAGCCGGAAAACGCTTACATGTTATCCGAGCCAAGAACTTTAAACTTTCCCCCGGCTGCCAGCCAGCCCCCGCAGGCCGGACTGTGTTGGCGGAGGCGCCGGGACTGTGCGGTGACGCAACGAGACATCCTTCCGCGCCGACAGTTTTCCTCTCTTTACACTCGGCAAACCAATACATTCATACACACACATACATATAGTCTCACACCTACACATATATACTCATATACAACTACATATACTATGAACTATACACATACACACTTGCACCCACTGATCCATACGAACATGAGACACATACTCACACAAACAGACACATCCAGACACGAGGCCATTTTGGACGGTGCAGTAGTGGCAAAACTGGCTTCCGGAACCGGAAGCTTTTACATCAATGTAAAGTGTGTGCATGCTAGCTGGCACACTGAATTTCGTTGGTTGTCTGGAAGTCATCGGATCACTCGGTGCGACACAGGCTCAGGTTTTCCCATTTGAAGGAATTTCCAATTGCGGGAAGATAAAAAAGAGATAAACATTAGGATGTCGATCGACTTTAAACACGATGTAAACACATTTCGACGGATAAGTTTTATTTTGCAACTCTGAAATGTAATGACTCTTTCTTTTTCAATTTTGTTTTATAAATTTATGGGGACAATTGGGACAAGAGAATAAAGTGCATTCGGAATAGAATGGACCTGGCTATATTTTTGCATTTTTAATTTTCAGATTGGTTAATTCTTGTAGAAGTTGGGGTAAGTGCATTATTTTATCATAACTCGCTTGTTTTTGACATTAGATGACCAGGAAAATATCGAAGCGATTCTGATTTTATTCCCCAATAATATTTGAAGTTTCTTCTTCAGAAAAGTTAATTTTGTGGCAAGTTATGGGGTATGTATAGGGAAAGAGCTATACTTAGGTGGAGCATTCGAAGCAGGATGATAATAAATGCATTTGTGCGTTTTAAATTTTCTGATTAGATGAATTTTGTGGAAGTTGCATCATTTCATCATATCTCGGTGGTTATTGATAATTTCAGGCTAGAAAAAATGCTTATCGATTTTCACTTTTGTCCCGAATAATATATAAGATTTCTTTTTTAAAAAAGTTAATTTTTTGGCATACTCTTGGGTAAAAACAGGGTAGTAGCACTACCGAAATGCAGCATGGAAAACAAAACAATATAAGCCACATTTTACTTTTTCTATTGTTCAGTTTCGATGATTATTGTAAAAGTTGGGGTAAGTGCATTATTTTTTTATAACTCACTTGTTTTGGACATTAGATGACCACGAAAATATCGAACCGATTTTAATTTTATTCCCCAATAATATTTGAGGTTTTTTCTGTAGAAAAGTTAATTTTGTGGCAAGTTATGGGGTATGTATAGGGAAAGGGCTAAATTTTCTGATTAGTCGAATTTTGTGGAAGTTGGGGTAAGTGCATCATTTCATCATAACTCGGTGGGTATTGACAATTTTAGGCCAGAGAAAAATGCTTTTCGATTGTGACTTTTGTCCCGAATATTATATGAAAATTCCTTTTAAAAAAATGTTAATTTCTTGCCATACTGTTGGGTAAAAATAGGGTAATAGAACTACCGAAATGCAGCATTGGAAACAGGATAAAATTAGCCACATGTTAGTTTTTTAATTGTTAAGATTCGATGATTATTGTAGAAGTTGTGGTAAGTGCATCATTCCTTTATAACGCGGTTGTTATTAACATTTCAGAGTCAGGAAAAAAAAAACTAAACGATTTTATTTTTTTCCCGATCATATTTCCCGATCACAGTAAATATTTTGAAAAATTAATCTATATAAAAAATTAGAGCGCTTCTTGCATTTTTATTTGTGAAAAACTTTAATGTTGCAATTTTCCATGGAATAATTTTTTATGCACGTCATCGTGGAAAATTAAGTTTTTACAAACTATTTCAACGTTCTGAGTTTGGAAACTCATAAATTAATAGTTTTCGAAAGCATGACGGACTTGCCTTCCAGGGAAATTCTCTAGAAAATTAAAGTTTCCCGGCGCAGCATACGTAGCGCGAACCTTCCTCTACTTCATGTCAGTAAATTTAATGATAAATACTCAAGACATCTTTGTAGGTCTTAAACTTGCAACATATCGTCGCAGAACTTTATTCATTTTGATTTTATTGTATTCTTTACAATTTCTTTTCAATATTTCAATCTTGCGTATCGAAAACTAATTAGTTACGATGTTACAACATGTTACAAACGATGTTACAAAAGTTAAGCTTTTTAAAATTTGTGCTGATTTTGTCTTTTTTGATTTTTATGTTATTTCAATTTTGTGACAAGACTTTGAGCACAATAGTGTTACTAGGACGGGAATTTCATCTACATTCTAATATTCTTTAAAATTTTATAACAAGTTAATGAAAGATATTTCAAAAATTTGTTTTTCTGAACAATTTAAACCTTTATATAGAACTAAGAATATTTATATTGTGAGGTATTGTTATTTGTAATATTTTGAGAACTTCTGGTAGAATATTTAAGATACGTTTGATGTTGATTGAAAGAAAATTTTATCAGCTTTCTTAAACTGCTTAGAATTATTTTTTAAGTTAATTAGAAGTTTGTTATAAATTAAGATTTTCGAAAGAAAACAATTTTTCTGTTAAACAACGGAGACGTATATAGTTTAGTTTGTTATATGCGGGATTTTGAGGACTTCTGGTAAAATATTTAAAATATCGTTAACACACTTGGAAGGAAAATTGTATCTACTTTCAAAATCTGTTTAGAAATTTGTGAAAAGTTAATTAGAAGCCTATCAAAAATGAAGATTTACCGAAAAATGCAAACTTTCACCTAGCAACGTTAATTTATATAGTTTGATATGCATTTATATGGATAGGCAACCCATTGAACATATTTCCTACACCCTTAGATATGAATAAAATTATGTTAGTTTGTCTATTTGATGGAATATTACCCCTACAAATCTACAACTTTGTAAGTAAGCCTCCGAAAACAAGTCGAAATTAAACTTGCGCTAACTTCTGGACGCCGGTAAATAATTTCCAACGCGTTAAAGTCGCAATAAAAAGCGCAAACACGTGCTGCAAGCGCAGGGCGTCGAAAAAAAAGTTCACAATTGCATTGCTTGTAGCGTTCTATACAGTTGTCTGCACTTGTACGCGTTGTTTGGCCGATTTTTTTCGCGTGCAAACGCGAGCTTTTCTTTGTTATCTTCGCTGTTGATATTTTATTACAGCCGTACCGGTTTGCGGTTGCGCAAACTTGAGAAATTCCGAATTCAATTTCAACTTTTAACAACGTAATAATACGCAACGCCGAGGCAGAGCTACACCGAAAAAAACAACTTGTGAGAGTGCTAGAGGCGACAGTGCGAAGCTGGAGTAAAGTCGAAACTAGCAGGAATGGGAGCCGAAGTCGTTGCATTTTCAATTTGCGCTGATGGAAAAGGTAAAAATGAGAAGCAGGAAGTATGACAATAACTGTTGTAGTTGGTGATATATAAGTAAATTGGGGAAATATCTTAAAAATTGCTTGATATCATTGTAGGTTTATAATTAAGACTCTTATTCAAGTTTTTGTAAAATTTATGACATTATAAACTAATCTAGAATAAAAAGCCAAACCCTTTAAGATTAAGAATTTAATTCTCATCAAAGTAGTGAAAATTGCATCTAAAAATTTCCAGCCGTAAGAAAGTTATGAGCTCTCAAAATAAAATGTCAAGTTTCGGATGGTTCTAAGACCACTTGTAACTCTGCCATTTTCAATATTTTCTAATATTACCTTATAGTATCATATAAATTAAGGAAAATATAGTAGATACTAATAATATAAGATATTTTTTATGAAATTTCATGTTAAATAATGAGTATTACCATAAATTCCCATTGTTTCCAAGTTTAAGTACAATTTACTACCTTATTAACATAGTTACACCTACAAATTATGCATTGTCTGATTAAAAATTTAATTCCCAATAAACTAGTCCGATTTGCAATCAGAAATTTCAGGCCGAAAGAAAGTTATGAGCTTCCATTATCAGAATGTCAAGTTTCGGAAGGTTCTAAGACCACCTGTAACTCCGCCTGTTTCAAACTTTTAATGCATTTCTTCACAATTTCTCATCAAACCATAGAAACGAATCCACTATAAAACATTTTTTACGCTGTAAAATTAATTACAATGACTCTAAATTAAGAAAAACTGCATTTAGCCACATTTTACCTTCCATTTCTAATGAAAAGAACCATGCTCGTTTTATAAATTACCTAATAAAAGTAGATTCGCCTTTCCATTAGCTCTATCCTTATACGCATTTTTATAATTTATTTAATTTAATACAGCCCATTAAAGTTTTATTCCGATTTTTTTCTTTCGGTTCTTTCTCCCGCTTTACATGCTCGCATTTCCCAAGTTTTCCATTTACGTCTATGTCATCCTTATATCCGACCATTTTACACTCACCACATTATTTTTCTGCCTCCCCCGCACGTTGTCTGTTTCTGTTTCTAGCCTGTCTCATATCCTTATTATACATATCCTTATGCCTGTTTTGGATTTCAGTGTGTGTATGTGTAAATCTGTGTATATGCGTATGTGCACATATGTACGTGGCTGTATGAATATACGTAAGTGTAAAATAGTTTATATGTGTGTAAGTTTGTGTTTGTTAGGGTCTGTATATGTGTGAATATATGTGTATGAGGGTCCTGCAAAAGTCGGAAGTAAAACTGTATTCTTGATGAAGTTCGTCACTGCTGCTTTTACGAGCTTAAATATGCAGACGTTTTAATGCGTGATATAAATCAAGGCGGTTGCATAAAATGAGGGCAAAAAACGTTGAGTGGGTTGCATACCTTTTTTCAAAATTCCCGAAAGGATGACAGAAAAAGAGAAGAATTGTAAGCGGGAACGTGAGGTTCCCTCGTTCTCGTTTTTGGAGAGAGGGAAGAGAGTAACATAAGATGAGGAAGATAGAACAGAGATAAGGAGAGAGAAAGAGAGACAGAGAGAGAGAGAGAGAGAGAGAGAACGAGGTTGGGAAAAAAAAAGAAGATGGAGGGAGATGGTATCAACATAAAATTTTAGTTATACCATAACCAAGTTAATACTTAACTTAATGCTTGCTTTTACTAGATTTACCTTTACTTTTAGATTCATTGTCATTTTTCCCTTTTACGTGATAGAAAAAAAAAGAAAAAAGTTATGAAAATCATGGTTGGGAAATTTAAATCAAAAGAAAAACACTTTATTAAATCTGTTATATCTCAAGGAACGCTGCAAGGAATGTAAACTTAATTTACATTCATTAAATTGGCTTTGCCCGGCGCATCCACCATGATTATGGTGGAGTCGCCTGTTTAATATACAAAAATATTTATGTTAAAATGAATAAAATATGTAAAATTCCTCAAAAGCGCCCTCAAGTAAAAACTGAATTATATATAATCAATGAAATAATAATTTTCTAATTTGCAAACCATTTTGCTATGAAAAAAAAACGATCTACTTAATTTATTAATTTGCTTCCAAATTAAAAGTTTAATTAAAGAAGATTTGCGCTTTATTTCATTCGCTTATGATTCAGGATTATATTCCATATAAAGAGTGAAGATTTGGTCAAAATATATTTATTACAAAAAAGTTTATATTGCGTTAAAGTGAGCGAATTAAGTTTTGGAAGGTTCTAAGACCGTCTGTATCTCGTCCACATTCAGAATTTGTTAACGTGAAATTATTTTTAAAGTATAGAATGATATACGTTACAAACGAACGATATTTTGCACTAAAATTTCGAAAAATCTGGTACAAATTGAAAAAAATTTATTTTACTGTCAATCAAAATATATTTATCTTTAAATAATATCTTTAAATAATTCAAAAGAAATATTTAATACTTTATTACTTTGTGATTCACGAGTTTATTCTCTATAAATTAGAAAAGAATTACTCCAAAATATCGCTTACCAGGAACAATATAGCATTTTAAAGAGAGGGAGTCATGTTTCGGAAGGTTCAAAGCCCACCTGTATCTCGGTCATTTAAAGACATATCAATAATGTTTTGACGTATAAATATTTTTAAGTATAAAAAACAGACTTTGACGAACGATATTTTGCATTAAAATTCCGAAAACCTTGGTTAAAAGTGAATATTTTATTTTACCATCAATTTACTCGACTTAATTCACAAGAAATGTCTAATATTTCACTAGATTGTGATTCAGAATTTAATTCTCTATAAACTAGAAAAGGTTTGTTACAAAAATGTCGATTACGAAGAAAGTTATAGCCCATTAAAGGGAGCGGGTCACGTTTCGAAAGGTTCTAAGTCCACCTACACCTCAGCCATTTACGAAGATTTCAAAAATGTTTCAACATAGAGATTTCCGTAAACAAAAATGGACCCTAGAAGTGGAAAATGATACTTTCACTCTAATTTTGAACGACTAAAGCCTTTTTAACTAAAACTAAAAAATAAAAACGAGAAAATGTTGTTAGTTGAATGAGATTTTACCTTTATAGCATCCTGACACCTCGAAAAATCCAAAATCTGAAACAATTAATACATTATTATTATTCATTCATTCATAATTAATAACTAATATTTAATGATTGATTAGGAATATTTCAAATAAATACCGAAAATTAAAATGGTAGGCAATGCCAGATGAAACACCAAATCATGTTATTATTCCCCAAACTGGCGTTGTTGTTGGAATATAATTGCGGTATTATATCGAATTTAAGCTGCAATAGTCACCTATAAATAGCTGTAGAAGCTTCATGAATGGTAATTTATATAAATGTTGCACTTTGCACCGCGGTTGTACTTTTACGTGCCAATGTTTCTGCCTGGCATTGAAGCATTTCTATGAATTGCACAATTATTTATAGAGGTACGCATAAATGAAGTGCATTAATGAACACCTAACGATTAATTGCAATAATTATTTTCATTACCAATTGCAATGGCATGTGCTGTAGCTGTTGCTAATTTCCATTATTATTATTCACTATTATAATTAATAATAAATGCATTATTGAATAAGTACAATTATTTTATTGAAACTTATGAAATTGTAGAGTTTAAAAACAAATTTCAAATATTTGATGTTATTTATCCTGAACAAAGAGTAAATATTAAAAATTTGTATAGACGTATCAACTATGGAAAAATAAACGATATTTCAAATTTGAAAGCTCGAAATTTTCAAAAACTCTCTTTGGGGAATTACATTTTCCGGCTAAACTAATAAAGATAGAAAGATTTCTTTGACATGGAAATAAAGAGGATTAGTTATTCCTTCGAAGGATATAATTCTGAAACCTAATAATTTTCAAATAAGGGCGATATAGCTATATTAAAATAAGAGGATTACTGAAATTCCAAGTTTAGTATTTTTTTAAATATTTCAAAAAAATTTTGGACAATTACTTTTTTCGACGTAACTAATAATGATAACAAAATTTCCTTGTCGAGAAAATATAGAGGAAAAATTGTTGGTTCGAATAATGTAATCCGCAATCATAGAAACCTTTAAATAAGGGCATTGTTGTACTTCATATTTCAGTAATTGTTTCAAATTTATGGTATCACTCTTTGAAAAATTACTTTTTTCAACGAAATTAATACAGATATCAAAATTTCCTTGACATAATAATAGAGAGGAGGAGTTGCTCCATTGAATTATACTATCGGAAAGCCTGTCAATTTTCAAATAAGGGCGCTACAACTCTTCAAATTTGAGGGACTTTCCAATTTATTAAAAACACTCTTTAGAAAAATTGCATTTTACGGAGAAACTAATAGAGATAGTAACAATTCGTTGACGAGGAAATAATGAGCAAGACTTGATCTTTCAAGGGATATCATTGATGATCATATCAATCTTCAAATTAGGGTGCTAGGACACTTCAAAGTTACGGAATTATCCAAATTTTCGAAAATACTCTTTGGAAAATTGATTTGCCCTAATAAATGAATAAGAATAACAAAATTAACTTGACCTAGGGATAGAGAGGAAGAGTTATTCTTTCATTTGGTATAACCAGCAACCCTATCATTCGTGACATAAGGGCGGTACATTTTATCAACCTTGTGACATTTTTTAAATTTTCAAAATCCCTCCTTGGAAAATTATATTTTCTGGCTAAACAAATAAAAATAACAAAAGTTCCTAGACAAAAAAAAAATATAGAGAATGAGTTGTTCACTCTAAATGTACAATCCACAACCTTTCAACTCTTCAAAGAAGGGCACGATAGCTCGTCAAATTTGAGAAAATTAATAAAAATAACAAAAATTCACGGGAAAATAGTGGGGTTGAATTCATACTCGGTTGCTTTGCTCGAAACTTATTAATCCGAGAACAAAACCGAAAATGACAATAAAAAATACACAACACGTTTTTTTAGGTTACGCTCATTGCCTGTTTCCGCATTTCATTGCTCTTTTTATTACACCGTTAATTTGGGCACAGTTTATGTACAATTTGTACACGAGCCCCAATTTTGTACATGTAGACCGTGTACAATTTCGGTAGGCGTTTTTGTTTTATTTATACTTTTAGCAGTTTTATTTGCTATAACGTTTTACTGCCCATTTTTTGTGAGTGAGTAAGTGGTGCGTCGCATAGACAGCCTTTTGGATATAAAACAGATCTCAATATCCAATAATTGCAATTTGCGGAAATGTCAAATAAATATATAAATAGCGTATAAACAAAGCATGATCAAATTCTAACGGAATTGGAGGGGAGTTTACAACCGCCAAATGGAATTGCTTTCGTTGTTTATCCACCTGCTTGGTAATCATGGAGATAATTAAAGGAAATAGTATTTAAATGATTGCTGTGTTTTCCATGTGTATTATTTACTTGTACAAATTGAAAGATAATAGAAATTTGTAATTTCAATCGATTTACATGGGTGCTAAAGGTAAATTTATAGATTTAAAGTGTTTTTGTAATTTAAATGTTAAATTTCGATTTGATTTCTCATTCCCGGTGATGTGGAAATATCACTGGTGGATAGATAATTTTATTGACTCTGGCAAAATGAAAATTTGATGTAATAATCTTTATTCGGACAGAAGTTATGTGGCATTAAAATGAGAGCGACCAATTTCGGAAAGTTCTAAGACCACCTGTAACTTCGGAACTTTCAATGACAAGTAGTATGTTTTGACGTAACATTACTTTATTTTGTATAGAAAAACCAATTGACCAAGAAATACTTGATATTCTTATAAATAATAAGTAAATATTTATATTTTTAATGTAAAAACTATTTACAACGTAACTAATCAATATAAACTAATCCAATGTAAAAACTAATAATGTTGTTAAATTAAGAATTTAATTTCTTTTCTATTGGTGAAGATTCGGTACAAAAATATTCAATAGAAAAATAGTTACAGCTAATTAAGTACAAAATATCTACTTTCGGAAGGTTCTAAGACCACCTCTAATTGAGCCATTTTTAATAAAATCATATGTTTTATAGAGCAACATTCCGTGGTAGCATATCAGAAAAGTATGAGATGAAGGATTTCATATTTTTTATAAATAATTTGGAAATAATGAAGTTCTTAACTAAATTATGTTTCATTAAGTAGAAAATGAACAAATGCTATAGTGAATAACGTCCCTGAGAAGACAATTTAATCATTTACCAAACATTGATAATTTCAAATAACAATACTAAATACCAATGAAGTTATAGTATTATCTGTATAAAATTTCCACTTTCGGATGGTTCTAGGTCCACCAATATCTTCTCCAATTAAAGATATATCGATTTTTTTTCATTGAAATGAACCTTCGGTACGAAATGTTGCAAATTATAGAGAAACTAAACCGCATATGTTAGAATAATCCTCAATTAACAAAGGTTTTAATCAAACTTAAACCGAAAATCATACAAATTGCAAAGTTTACCCAGTTTCACATACACTCACACTCCTTCCACGAGCAAAATTATTAACTAAGCTTCGAGTTGACAGCTCTTGATTTGAGTTAACTTGAGTTAAACTTGAATTGAGTGGTTGCAGCCAAAAGTTCGGCAGAGAACTGCAATAACAAACGTACGTACAAGTCGTACATTGCACTTCGGTTTGGAGTTCTGACATCGACCATGCATGCTCCAGAAAATATTCACCCAACTTCCTGTTTCACACTCGAGCGTGAAACTTAAATCCCGAAAACCTCGACAGCAAAGCGAGAACCCGCTGCCAGCTCCGTAGCTCGCCGAAAACGAAAAACTACACATTAACAAACTAATTAGCAGTAATTATAACTTTTCGCAGCTTTGACGAGCGCGCTGAAAAGCTTCTCGCGAACTCGCGTTGCCAGCGATAATTGTTACTAAGCTTTTGTTTGTTGGGCAAAGAAGTAAAGGAGTGCGATGATGTGCTGGTAGCGCGAGAGTGGGTAAAGGAGGCGGGGGATGAGAGTGGGTGTAGAATTGGGGACGCAAAACGAGCGGAATGTAAATGAACTAAATTGTTCGCGAAGTTGTTTAGTGTCTGACTAGGACAACCAGGACAACTTAGACAAGGCGAAATAGTTGCATCGCGCCCCGAATTTCTGAATTTCTAGTTTGTCAAGGATGGCTTGAAGTGTGCAAAGTTGGCGGTGATTTTCGGGTATGGGGACAAAAGGGGCGCGGAAGATGTCTAAATTTTGGGGCTTCTTCGAAGTTGGAAAATGCTTTTGGAGAGCTTTTGGGAAACTTAACTTAAACTAGAAATGTCTATAATAAAACTAAAAATGTCTATAATTGGAAGCTACATGATTAAAACCCCAAAAAAGCCGGTATTCATAACGTTAGATAGTGTAGGTAAGTTCTAAGACCACACGTAATGTTTTTTACTGTTAATGTTATAACTAATTAAGATATACAAAAATGAATCATTTTAGTTCATAAATAATTTAATACTCTATAGACTGGTAAATAATCGGCGAAAAATAGCCAGTGGAAATGAGCTTATAAGCATTTAAATTAGATATGTCCACTTTCAGAAGGTTGTAGGTCCACCGATAACTAAGAAAATTAAGAAAAATTAACATGTTTCAAAGAAAATAACACATATATCTTTACAAATCCGATTTTCTATGAAAGACAGAGAATTTCAGCTGATATTCATAAAATTTTAATCTTCTAACTTTATTTCTTGTTAACAGTGAAACTAAATAAGATATCCAAATGCGAGCTATTTTATGACATAGAGAATTTAATCCTTTCTAGAATAGTAAAGATTCTATAAAAAATATACGGTAGAATAGAAGTTATAAGCATTTTAATGTGATATATTCACTTTCGGAAAGTTCCAGACCCACCTGTAACTTCGCCATTTAAAAAGTTTTTCATGATTTTGCCATGGCAATTGAATTTTATATAATTAGTAAGTAGTCTTATTATATAAAATACTAGAAAAGTACATAATTAATTTCAAGGAATCATACCAAGCATAAAAAGGTCATTGATATAAAAAAGGTCGATTAAAACATTTAATGTAAATTTTAATCCCATGAATTTCGTTCAAAATTTATTGCCCCTTTTTCCCTCCACATTTTCCCCATTTTATACGAAATTTAAAAGGATTTAAAACGATACTGAATGTTTAATTTTTTTATACTCCCTGCTGTGTGTGCGCCTTTGTCCCATTTCGTCGACCGCCACCCACTCGCTTGCTGTATGCAGATATTTTCCTGCGTTTGGGTAGAATTTCCGATTTTGCTGCTGTTAGCAGGATGGCAGGAGCTGTGTAACCGAATCCTAAGCGCACGCAGCTTTTTTTCGAGTATTGTATTTCTACTCGATGCGATACGCATTTACACCGCCTGCAACCCCGGCGCCTCCACCAACCCAACCTCCTCACCGGCCCTGCGGCGTGCGCGAACGGGGAGTCCCGAAAAGGATGTTTGAAGGGTGGATAATGGTTCGCGGGTGGTGGTTTTTCATGCCCGGGGGCTGAGTGCTTGACGCCGCCATATTTTTGCAGCACCGCCGGGCGCGCCAAAGCTGCGCCCCCACGGGTGTCGTTGCAAGCGGAGCGCGTAGATGGGTGGGTGGGAAAATCGAAGCGATAAAATCCGGCGCGACCGCAGAACAACAAGCACAACCGATACCGAAATAGGGTGGTGGGAAAAGAGGCAAGGATGGGTGTTAGGGGAGAAAATCTGAGCGCGGTTTGTGCGATGCTCTCAGAGACAACAAGCGAACGTCTCCGTATTGTGTAACAATCAAAGTGATCCCGAACAAAAGACAGCCAAAGCTGAGTCGATGGAAAACAGGAAGCAAATGCGGGAAACACGGGAAATCTTTCTCGAAAACCTCGGCAAAGTTATGAAGAAAAAAACTTGGGACATAAAAAATATTTTAACCTCCGTACTTTTCCTTTTTTCAGAACAAATATTACAATCAATAAGAAGAATGTATCTCATTCTTGATTGTAATATTTGTTCAGTAAACATAGAATCATGCTTCAAAGCCCAAAAAGGGACATCTCCCCTTCATTGTCTTCTGTTATTTTCTTTCAAAAGACTTGCTAAAGATTGAAGATTAATTTTCCATTGAAAAATCATGGATATGAATTTTAAATTACACGTGGTTATAGAATCTTCCGAAAACGGAGTTTCTTAATTTAAATATCTGTAACTATTTTTCTTTAACGTATTTTTAGTCAAATCTTTCCTGCTTTGGAAAAAAAATTAAATTCTCTACAAAATGTTATATTCATTATCATTTTAACTTTTTTAAATTACAAAATAGTTTTATCATATTTCATAAAAGGATGTAGGTAATTTCTTCAATAATATAGTTTTTAATATACAAAGAGAGTGATTTTTCGTTACTGCATATTTTTTTCTTGTAAACACTCAAGTTACGCGTGGGCTTAGAACCTTCCAAAAATTGACTTTTTTTCATTTAAATGCCTGTAACTATTTCTCTATTGCATATTTTTGAATCAAATCTTCATTACTCTATTAAAAATTAAATTCTCTATGAAATAATGTAACCACCACTGTCATAACTTTTTAAATTTTAAAGTAATCTATAGTTCAAGATATAATTTCACTTATTTCAAATTTATTATAAAATATAGGTAATTTCTTCAATAATATAGTTTCTAATACACAAAGAGAGAGGTTTTTCATTACTACATATTTTGTTTCTTTGTAAATTTTCAAGCTACAGGTGGGCTTAGAACCTTCCGATAATGGACTTATTTACTTTAAATGCTGGTAGCTATATTTCTGTTGTATGTTTTCAAGTCAAATCTTCACCACTGTATTAAAAATTATATTCCCTATTACGTACTATAATCATTACCATCTTAATGTTTTAAATTATCAAGTAATTTACAATTAAATACAAAATTTTATATTTTAATGTATCTTATGAAAATCGTAAGCAATTTCTTGAATAAAGTAGTAACTAATATATAAATGAAGTCATTTTTATGTTACATTCTTATATTCTTATGGCCTTGGTGTGAAACCTTCCGAAAATTTACATTTTATATACTGCATATTCTTCTGTCAAAACCTCACTAGTTGGCGTAAAGCTAAATTCTCTATCGAAACGATTTATATGGTTATAAGCAAGTAGTTTTTCCTGGTTATGAATTTTTCATACCTATTCAACAAAGTGAATTTCATGAAAGTAGCTTTGTAGTCTAGCCTCGGATTTGTGATACTTTGTACAATTGCAAATGAAATCCTAATTTATTTAAGTACAATCGATGAAGTTATATAGTAGGAATACTACGCTGAAAATTTGATGATTTGTTAAAACTTTTTGAAGTTGTTTACCATAAACTTTGAACACGAACTTGTGGAAATACTTTTAGATTTGTGTTCGACATGTATTTTCGTTTGTAGTTCGAAAATTTGAAAGCCAATGTGAGATTTATGCTTCTCTAATTTCCAAAATGCATTCATCACTAGCTACTTGACATTTGTTGGCCTTCCAGCGCAAATTCAATTTGAATTGTAGTCGAGTATTTGCATACTTGCCTCACAAGACTGACGTTTCCTTCATCGTACTGCACCACTACCGCCCCTTTGCTTCTCATAGCATTCTTGCGAAGAGGCTGGTTGTAGTCCCTCAGCGATGGCGCCAAGCTTCCTGCGAGCCACCGGAAGAACCAGGGCCAAAACGAAGGCAAACAATTCCGACGAAACAACTTGCCGCTTCCGGCTAGCCCGGCGCATCCACCAAAACTGCGGGGCGAACTGTTTTCGTGGATGCGCCGGGCCCAACGGCGGCACTAGATCAACGACGTGGATCTATTTAAACCCGTGCATACAATTTTCGGAATATGTAGTTTTGTTGTCTCGCCGTTTCGCAGCGCGTCTCTCGCCATCGTTTGTACTTACCCTGTTTGACTCCGGCTACCGGTGCACATACCTTGCGGGCGCACAAGCAGGTAGAGCTTTTGAGCTTTCAATAGCCCGAACAATCGTAATGCGAATGTGACTTTGTTCTGAACGTAGCCGTAGTCGTAGCGGCTCGAGTGGCATGGCAATTTATTAGTTTATTGTCCTATGCGCTGGAATGGAGTTCAAATCGAGGCAAATTTCATTTGCGAAGAATTGCACGCTGAGGAAATTCGCTTTTACCGAGAGCAAAGGAAGGTAAGGACGAGGGTGTTGCGCATAGCCGGCTGTATTTCATCTTTTGACGTTTTCAATGATACGCCCGTGTGCTTGTGTTAATATTCATTCAATTTGCATGCGTCCTTTTTCCGGGAGTGAAACGTGAAATTGAATCAAAGGTGAATTTCATTTTGTATATGCGCTAGTCAAGGAATATCATTGTCAAAGACTTTTTAATAATGAAACAATTCCAGTGGGAAACAGTTTTTACGTTAGTCTTGTCTTCTCTTTAATCCTCTAAAGATTAGTGAAAAACTGATGAACGAATTTTAAATGGAAATTCCCTATTTAGGCCCTCTCACAGACAAAATTGGTAACAAATTAAAACGCCACAACTTTCACGCAGAGATTTACAATCAAAACATTCTGCGAAATTTTTCGAATAACAAATTAAAATCAAAAGATGACCGCCTAATCGATTCGATTGTAAAAAAATATATAAGAAAAACAGGTAGAAGTTTTAATATTAGGTTTAAGGAACATTTAAGAATTTCCACCACTTCAGGAAAACCCCGTGCTCTGCCTTGACCAAACAACATCTGGAAATCCTACATTTAGGTAATAAAAGCCATAATCTAAGCGTATTGGAAGCAATCTACATAAAAAGAGCCATAAAAAATAATGCTGATAATGTCCTTAACGATAAGTTGTATTTACTAACACGAACTTTGTTACCTACTTTTGTATAAATACCACTTTGAAACTTTTTAACATTCCTGACTTAACGTTTCTAACTATTATAAACATGTTTTATCAACAACCGGCAAAGGACTCAATTTATTATATTAAACATGTACATTTTTGGAAGTTTCTAAGCCCACACGTAAATGCGTAATTTGCAAGAACAATATCCATGGTTTAAATGAAAATAACTTATTTATTTAAAAAAATCATGAAAGAAGCAAAGTTTGAACTTTTAATTTTAATTACAATTAACTCTTTAATCAATTAAAATATATTAATGCAAAACATTTCATTTTATAAGTAATTTAATCCTATATTGAATAGTGAAGATTCGATGACAAAATATTTAGCAGGAAAGAAGTTACAAGCATTTAAGTGAGACTTGTCCGTTTTCGGAAGTTTATAGACCCTTTCGTAACTTCGCTTGTTTTAAACAAAAATTACTTCCTTATTGTCGCGAACCAACTTTGGCAGCCATTTTTTGTGACGCGGTGAACGCGCCGAGTCCAGGAGCCGGTATAATTATGACTTAATTAAAAGAGGACTTGTACTGAGTGGCGACCCTTTGGCGATAGCGCAGTGAACGCACTGGGCCCACATGTAGTCCTTAATTGTCCAGAATCTGAAGAAATCAGGTCCATAGCTACCAATTGTCTGTGTTGCGCGTTAGGGAAGGTAAAGTTGATGAGAAGTAACTCATTCGGCGTTCGGATAACAACTGATTTTATTTAGTAAAAACCTAAACCTTGAAGATGGTGCGTACCGGTCACACACAACCCTCCTTGCGGTACTACCACCTTCTGGCATTACTCTTATATCTAGGGGGTGAGGCTGAATCCGCTCGCACTAGCGTATTACCATGCATGCAGACAAACCCAGATTTCGATACCTAAGCGTACAAGCCAAGCTGCGCCACATGTGTCCATGAAGACCCGTCTGGTGGTAAGAAAAGACAGACCTATGCAAGGCGCCAGTCCGTCGCGTCAACCACTTCAATCCAATGGTCCAGAGATTATTGAAGTGGGTAAATAAATCGAAGAAATACATAAAAAATAGGGAAAATTGCACCCAAGGCGTAACAAATCATGAAATATTGTAAATTTAACATTTGGCATTATCAGTGGCTTGGTGATTAAAACTTCCCAGAGCTATCGGTTCGCAAGATTTACATTTAAAATTAGTGTTGTTTAAATTAAGTTAGTGTAAATTTAGTGTTAACCTTATAATAAATTAACACATTCAAATTATAAATATATCGTACCCTAAAGAATTTAATCCTTAATCGACAAGTGAAGAACCGATTAGAAAATATTGAGAAGAAAAAAAGTTATAATCATTTAAATGAGATCTGTCCATTTTCAGAAAGTTTTAAGTCCACCCGTATCTTTGCCATTTCCAATCAAAATATTGTTTTCCTAACTAAAATTCATTCTTTCATGTTTAATTACTCATATTCGAAGAACTTTGAGGATTTTTCCCTTTTGAAAAAAAAGAACAGTAAATGAAGCATATCCTTAATATAACCAAAAATGATAAAATCATTCAACCAGTAAAATTTATGAATGCATAAAATAAGTAATTTCTATTTTAATACACTAATATAAAATGGTAATAAACTATGCGAATATACCAGTGTTCAATACATGAAACACATTTTTCGACTTAGTAGTATAACCTTACAAAAATGTTTCATTTTTTTGTTTTCTGCAGCGTTCCACGATATATCACGCACGGAACTGTATTATAAAGTGCGGATATATAAATATGCAGGAAAAATGCACAAGACCGTAAAATATAAACCGAAATAAATATTTTCCATTCGCAGCGATGTCTAAGCTCTCGCGTACGGGGTGGGAGATATAGACTATAACCCGGCGCGTCCACCATCGTTGATCCTAGCAAAATATACAAAATATATTAGCATCTAGGAATTTATCTCGTGACGGGCGTGAGTAACGCAATATGCTCCGGCAATCGCATACAATGCGTCACGATATCCTCAGTCCAAACACGCGCCGACATTTCCCCGTCGACGGATTGCATTGAATGCAGATAAACAAGGATGGAATTCAGCCGGCATATGGCGAGGAGACGAGTCAGAAGTGTTGACTGCAATACATAAAAATCGCCCACAGTTTCGTCGACTTTTCCGAGCGTCGGCGCCTCGACGTAATCGAAACGAGATTTCATATCGTTATCCGCGCCGCATACACATATTGGGTTTATCCGTGTTTTTTTTTGGGATGGAAAGCGTACATCAACACGCCCTCCTGTAACACTCATGTCATGAGGTAAATTTTGAATTCACAGCGTAGGAAAATGAAGAGAAAAAAAAACACGAAAAAACGCCGACAAAATGTGAAAAAAATGTAGCTTTACCCTTGATGGTTGTGATGGTGGAGGCGCCGGGCAGTATGAGAACCTATGTATACTCGCTCTAATATATCACCTTCTGATCGCAGTGCTGACTTGAAAAGATGTTGGGGGAGACGTAGAAAAAATAATCTAAAGGAATCTTTTACATTTCACATCTAGAATTGAGTTTTTTTTTTGTAAAGAAAGTTGAGTTTTTAGTCAATTTTAACACACTTTTCTGTTAATGCAGTAGAAAAGTGATTACGTTATTTATTAACAGGAATAAGATATATTTTAGGGAACTATATAAAGTTTTGAATCTTTTGAATCTTTGAATCTTTTATATGAATACATTTTAGATGTATGTTAAATTTTATCTATTTCTCGATTTATGACCAGAAGAGCCACTTGGATTGACTTACATATATAAATGTGATATAGAGATTGAAAATAGAGAACATTTTGAAGCTTCGTTGATGTATTCCATATAAACATTTCTATTTTTTCCGATAGTACAGAGCTCAAAAGATGAAAGTTTCAAAAATTGCAATTTATCTAAACAAGTTGTACCTTAATAAATTATGTATAAACAAAGAAACACTATATTTAAAATACTATCTAGTTCATTATATGAAAGCGGGATACATTTTCTTTATTTCACACCTTATATCATTGAATTTTCCAACTTAGTTTATGAGTTCTGTGCCTTCAAACTTGGAACTTCAAAATTTGCACAGGGTCAAGAAACTATTAATATGTATGTAATAAAAGTATCCTTAATAGTGTTTTAAAGGGTAAATATTTTATTAATCTTGAATAAATTCTGATTCAAATTTGGAAAACTTCATATAGCTGTCTTAAATGATAACAAAAATACAGCTATTTAAACATTTTGCAATATAAAATATTTTAGATCATATCAAAACTTTTTCTTCAATAAATTGCTTTTAATTAAAAGAAATATTACCATTGAAATACACCTTGAAACTAAATAAAATATGCATTAGTTTTCTTTGCTCTGAAGATTATTGCATATAATGTTTCTTCATATTTCATGAGGTATAAGCCTTCCAAGTTGAACAGTTCAACAGAGAGTTGAGAAGTTCAACAGTTGTTCGACATCAAAACGTTTAATATGCACGTAAAAATCATATAATTAAGTATGCATTAGAAGATAATATATTTTAAAAAACTCGGTTAAATTTCCTTTCTTATGGTGGAAATTACATAAACCTGTCCAAAATAAAAAGTGAAATATAACAAGACAAACTTTTTTCCTATAAAATACTATACATTTTAGACCGTAGAATTTGCTCTTTCTTCAATAAATTGCTTCTATCTCCAATTATAAGTTATTAGATAAATAACGCTAATAATTATATAAAAGGTAGACACATTTTCTTTGTTTTGTTTCTCATATTATTTCTTCTTCTTTATTATTTTTTGAGTGACGGGTTTTCAAATTTGGATTTTTCTTTGCTATATGAGGTTACCTTAAATATAAATAAAATAAAATTTTATTTACTGTATAAAGTATAAAGTATAAAGTATAAAGTATATGTATAAAGTAATACTAAGCGATCATCGTGGACGATTGAGTGTTTTGATCTTTAGCTGACGTCTACGGAAAAACTATCCCTACAGTTTTGCGCTGACTTTCCTCACGGGTTTCGGACTGAGATTGATCCCGTTTCTCCCTCATCTCAAGCGCGTAAAAGCAATCGCGAAGCGACTTAGCATCAACATTCAAAGCTTAATCGATTCCAAAGATTAGAATTTCCGATTTCTGATTTTCCCGATTTGCTTCTACGTTTTCCCGCGCCGTTCATGCAGGAATTTTCCAGCTTTTGCTTACCCCATGAAAACCAGGGAGCTAATGCGAACCCTTCCTAAGCGTTTTTCCTTTCCAATCGTCGATTCTCAGAGAGAATCTTGAAATTTTCCGAATTTACCAATTTCTCCTTCCTTCTCTTTCCATGAAAAAGGAAATGGAAAATGGCATAGTGTAGTTTATCTTTGATATTTCATAAAAAGTTGAATGATTTAAAGTCTAATTAAAATTGTATCTTGTCTTGTCCGAAACAAGAAGAATACAAAGGAAAAATGAATGGAAACTTGAGTTTTTCACGAGTGATAAACGTGAAAATAAGTAGATGTCATGGGGAAATGATCAGGAGAAAAGCGTCGCTGGTTAGTGCAAGATTAATACGCTTTTTAAATATTTATCGACGACGTTGGAGGAAGATTGGGCGAGCGACAACGACAGGCGTGTTTTTCCAGGTTTCGTGAGGCTTGGAAAACTCACAGTTTGCGCTGTCGGTGTGAAAAACGAGCGCAAAACGAGAAAAACATAGAGAAAAAGGATCCCGCAAGAAATGCAAGGATTCGTCGAAAATGAGAAGCAGTAAGATGCATGGGCGAAAAAGAGGACTGCCAGCTTTCAAGCTCGGCGGTTTTCATGAATTTTCAAATTCTGCACGGTTCCGAAGATACTGGAGAGATACTCGTGTAGTAGGAAATAAGGACTAAATAGAAAAAGGCAAAAGAAAAACCGAGGTACCGACGAAAAACGTCGGCAATGTCATAAATGCAAACCACGTATTTTGAGTGTATTATTAATCAAATTTTTGAAGGCATTAATTTCATGGACTATTACTGAAAAACTATCAGACGAAATTTCATGAAAATGACCTTGGGTAAAGAAAATGTATGTTCCGGGAAATATATAGGCATTTTGCTAGAATATGATATTTTGTCATTTTATTGAAAGAAATAATTTTTGATACATAAGACCCCTTCAATTTATGATATATGCAATTTTCCGAATATTTTACCAAATACTACTCAAATTCCTTTTAAAATATGTAAACGAGGAAGTCTCAGAATGAAATATCCCAGGAACTCTGTAAAAACTTGCCAATCAACCAATTTCCCAATTTTCCTACCTCCTCCTTTTCTCTTTTCATTGGGAAATTCCAGAATGACCCTTTTTTCTATGTAGATTTGTTTGTCGCCCGACAAACAAATTAGTAGTCATTTGTTGTATTCATTGTGGAAAATCTTTTTTTCAGGCTACTGTTCTCCTGTTCACAGTTGTCGGCGACGGTAACTGCCGTCTTCCCAGCCTCCGGTGCCTCCCTAACCTCTCTTTGCGACCGCTCCCTTAATGTGTTTCGGCGGCGGCTTAAAAAACCACATTTCCTATTCAAACGAGCGTCGGCGTCGCCAATAGCATACTGCTAAAGGTAGACAGTAGGCAGTTTGTTACAACGCACCCTGTGGCATGGCGGTAGCAACGTGGTGAGCCCAGGCGGCGGCATTCGGAGGCGGCATGCCCGAATGCAAAATATATGCAAAATGCGTGGAAATTCTAATAAAGTGTAACAAGATGGGGAAACTGTAGAATCGCTGCAGAAACTGGTCAGAGCGTCAGGCTATCGCTATTGTTGCCCGGGCGCTGCGCCACCACCAGCGCGCAGCTTGTCGACTGGATGGTGGAGGCGCCGGTTGTAAAGACGAAAAACAACCGAGGCAGAAATGTAAAGCAGGAATTTCCGAATTTCAAACGCTGAGCAGTGAGGTTTACGGGCACGGTGGTGCAAAGAGGCGACCAAGAAGTTCGGCATGCTCGCGGCACAAGCTCTCTTTACGTATACATACGTTTCATTCAAATGCAAATTTTCCGAAAGCCGCCGAAAGCCGGAAAAAAACTTGCGAAACCGGCCACAGCGCGAGAGAAAACCGTGCAATGTTGGCATTTAAAATCGGGCGCATGCTACAAATTTACCTCGGAATTAAACAACTTTCAGAAAAAGAGGAGACAAATTTTTCAACACGCCGCTCTCGACCGCCGACTCGAAGTGCCAAACAAACACGACCAAACTTTTCTAAATAATTTTTTTCCGGAATTTCCACGCTAAATATTTAGATTCTTCTATTGTTAACTTATTTAATCGAGTTATCTAAGGAAACCCCAAAGGAAAATAACGAATTTCCTTATTTTACATACTTTGTAATGTTTTTAAGAACATTTTTCCGAAAATGCGAAAATTCAAGAAATTTTTCATTTTGAATGTTTTCATAAATATTCATTTAATAATCACTTTTACAAAAAAACACATGCTTACGTAATCTAACCTTAATTAATTTAACTTAGGGTACCATAATCTAACTTAACCTGAGTTAATCTTAGCACCACTTAAAACAACTCAACTTAACTCCTTTTTAGCACTTAACTTTCTTAACATTTTCTTCAGCTTAACCCGACTTAAAGTTCCTCTTATTCAAATGCTTCAGCTAACTTTTCCACAACATAAGAATTTTGCAGCTTATCGAAATAAAATACAACTTAACATTATCTAACTT
>JAODAC010079373.1:0-16240 GCA_027575185.1 Mimaenictus wilsoni | reverse complement strand
TCTTTTTTCTAACTTGACAGGATTTGCCAGCAACTTATGTTTTCACCAACTTAACGATACATAACCCAACTTAACCCTACTCAATGCAACCAAACCCAACTTTCACAAACGTAACATAAATTAACAAAAACTAACTAATCTATCTTAATGCATCCTTCCTTGACTACTTAACATTGCATAACATAACTAACCTTTCTCAACTTAACCTAAATTTTCTATAATTTTACTTACCCTTTCCCCATGCTCATCATATCTCCATCTTAAGATAACATAACTTCAATGTTCTTATCACAACTTAACTAACTTAACGCTACATAATCTATATGAATCTAACCTAACTTAACTCTACTTAAGTTAACTCAGATTAGTCATTGCTTAACAGAAATTAATCCAACTTTTCACCCCCTTAACGCAACTTTTCCCAATTTTTCCCCGAATTGAAATATTTCCAACTTAACATAATCTACTCAAACTTAACCCAACTTTTTCCCAACTTAAACTACTCTAACCCAGCACTTACTTAAGTAACTCAAGTTACTTATCTCTAACTTGACACAGCATAACATCACATAACTCTACTTAACCCAACTTAACTTAATTTAATCTAACTGACTAGTCAGGATATGTTAGAATTCTAAACACAACTTATGTTAATCGTTTACAAATGTGTATACAAATTAACCTAACTTAGCGTAACTCTCGTACGGCTCATCTTCAAAACGATAAGTGGAACCGAGAATTTCTTTTTGAACATAACAAATTTCCGTAATTTGTTTTCCGGACGATAAGCAGGGCTAAAAATAGGAAAAGACTCAAAAAATACCGTGCGGAAAAAAATGACAATGAGAACAAGGCACGGAGGAAAATTGGAAAAACGCTAGATGCGTGCGTTTGATTTGAGCCGACTGCCCCCAACTGTCTGTTGACTCCGGATCTGAGAGTTGGAGGGGGAGGAAGGGTAGATGAGGGGTACAGAAATGCGGAGGTCAGTCTTGTACAGCAACAAACACGATTGATTAGACCCCGAAATGAGTGTCGCTATTCAATGCTGGCTCGTGCCACCGTCGGCCCCCCCGCTCGCATACAATGAGAGGTGTGGGGGCGGCATGCCCAAATGCCGCCGGCAGAGGATAACAACCACGCGCGTAGAATTTAAATATCTCTGGCCGGCACGAGGCGCGCCGCGGAGCACTTTTTCCACGCCGCCCAGATGATGCCTAAAGCGGCGGCATGCCAGACCAGCCGCCGTCGCCGCCTCCAGAACGTCCCCGACTTTGATTTTAATCGAGCCAAGTTTACCCGCTATGGGATTTAATTAAATCGACATTTGGCGTACTCATTTTCTTTCAAATTTACAAAGTTCTTTCTTTAATGAATATGAACAATTTTCTCAAAAATTATAATTATAAATATTTATAATTAATAATAATTATAAATAAAAATAAAGAATATCAAATAACATCGATATATTTATATAAAATAATCGACGCTTTTTTAAAGATATGTTCATATTAATAGGCATTAATATTTCCATGTTATCCCGGCGCCTCCACAAAAAAGAACGATTTTTCCTTACATAACTTAGCTTAATTTAGGGAATAGATTCAACAAAATGAGTGGTAACAAATAACGAGTGTAATCCGACTGTAATTAAACTATAATTGCTCCCCCTGAAGATACACCTGTGAATTAGAAAACTACACGTGTTATGTGCGTGCGCCCGACTCGCACTGCCCCATGTTGGCACGTTTAATTGTCACGTGGAAAATATGTGTTTTAATCGGCGTGCTCTACGGCGCAATACAGCCGGTATAATTGTGTTGTTTATTTTCGTCGCCGTGCGACGATCCGCCTGCGAATACAACAGGAAGGGGTAGGGCTTCCTGTTGTTTTCGCTTTAAGGGGATGGAACGGGTAAAGGGGGCGCATATACCGAAGCAAGGGAGTGACACTACACCAACGTGTATATGGCGAATGGGATGCTTGGTGGCTGGTGGTGGCAAACGTGCACATGAACGTCCCACAGGAGCGTCGTAGTAACCCGAGCAGCAGGAGCAGCAGCAGAAACAGCAGGAGGAGGATAACTCCCTTAGCGAGTGTGCAGCGTCAGCAAAATGCGACCAACTCGAGCGGCAGGACAGCATAATACCACAGCGTAAAAAACGGCGCAGCGATAAATAATCCTTCAGGACAGTAAACACTAAAAAGGGTGGGATAAAACAGCGCAAGGAAATGCGTACATATGTTTAGTTTCCCTACATACTGTATTGAAATTTACAGTTGGATGTGGAAATGTGTAACGAAGCACATGCACATAGAATAATCAATTTAGCAATATATTAGTTAAAGCAACTGTTCTTTTTGGTGAAGGCGCCGGTCAAAGGATACATACTACATTTATAAATAGACGTTTTTCGGTTTAAACCAGTCTAGATGGAGGAGTCGGGCGAAACAACTTTAAGGGAAAATAAATAGTGACAATACTACATTCAGAATGTATTCTTTAATTATTACAGGGTAGAATTGCATATAGGTGTAAATAACTTTTGTACAGGAGCCGAGTGAATCTGCCTAAGCAAAATGCAAAAATTGAATTATTACTAGTAAACATGTTTGCTTTCTTGTACACTATATTTTTGACTTTCAATATTTTTTTGTGGAGCAACCAGGCAAATCTGTCATAAATGAAAAGAAATAATTACAATATTAATTTCTTTTTTTTTTCCTTGATTTTCTTTAGTTCTACCGAGCATCGACTGCTATGGTCATTAGATCTATTCAATTCTCTTTCAATGCAATTAGTCATATTAGAGACTAACACTATTGATAAGCAGAAGAATTAACTTTAATATGCGTCTCCACCGAGAATCGAACCCGGGACCTCATAGAGAGTGGACAACGACCATATCCCTGCGCCACTTCGCTGGATAAATTTCTTGTTATATTTGACAAAGTTTCTTTGGTAAATGCGTTTAATAGGTTTACCTTAACCAAATGTCAATAATGGTATTATCAATGTATATTAATTTTATTTTACTCCAGTTGTATAATGTACACGTTATATTAACAAAGTTGATTAAGTTATGATCTACACTACCCACGGCTTTTCCTAATAGTACTGGTAGATGATGTAACTTTAGCAAAATGAGCTACATAATGGGTTTGTATAGTTTCATATTCTTTGTTGTGGTATGAGGTAGTGTGGACCCACCTCACTATCTACTGCTATGCGTTTCTAAGATTCGTACCCGCACCGCCGCGTCTGCTTGAAAGCTCTAAATGTTGAAAGTAGACACACTGATACCAGAAAACTAAATTTACTCATTGTTATTTCCTCATGTAATAATCGTAGAAAAAGTACAGTGTACAACTTGCATGTAATGCACTTACTCGTATGTCTTGTAGCACTCAACTTCGGGTCATACATAAATTCTCGTACTCGCAAACAACGTATATATAGAATGACATGCTTCTTTTACAATATAATCTATATTAGTTAGAAAATTAATTAAAGAATTGTTGGAGGTGATTCAGGGCAAAAAAAAGGAACAAAACCGTTCCAATTATATTAACTAATACCTTAAGCACGGCATTAAAATTTTTTTAGTCCATATCGCTGTTTTAAATTAAAAAAATAAAATAGCGCCATTCCTTAGTGTCGTGAACCAACGTCGGCGGCCCTGGGTGATGGCGCGGTGATTGCACCGGATCCTGATTAGAGGTGTATTTGCGCCGGAAGAGAAAGGGAACGTGTACTGAGTGACGACCCTTGGTGATAGCGCGGTGAACGCACTAGGCCCACATTCAGTCCTTAAACGTCCAGAATCGGAAGAAATCAGGCCCAGAGCTACCGGCTGCCTGTGTTGCGTGTTGAGGAAAATTGAGATGAGAAAAGGCTCATTCGGCGTTCGGATAGCAACTGATTTTATTTTGTAAAAATCTAAACCTAGAAGATGTTGCGTACCGCCCACACACAACCCTTCTTAAGGTACCACCAATTCCTTTATAATACTCTTATATCTAGGTGGTGAGGGTGATCCCGCCCTCACTAGCGCATTGCTGTGCATGCAAACACACCCTGTCTTACAGTGGCTCTCTCTCTCTCTCTGTGGGTGTGTCCGATCTCTGGATATATCTAGGCGAGCCGATAGCCAAGCATATGGTACACTCACACATGGACCACCCGGATTGGCTGACAAAAACCAGACGTTTGCAAGGCGCCAGCCCGTCGCGTCAACCACTTCAATCACTGGGCATTTTGGGTTTATCGTATTCGTATATTTAATGGCCCAGAGATTATTGAAGTGTGATGAACGAATTCCTCCTCTTTATCGAAATAATGTATAAACTTAAGACTAAACTAAACAGATTGGCGACATTCATAAAAAAGGCTCATAATTGTCACGCCGTTCGCAACACTTAGTTACCACTAGAAAAAGCACATTAAAAAACGGACGAGGCTACGTGATATGAATATAACGATCACGGATGCGCCTTGAAGGTCACACTGAGACCATCTCAATGCTAGCTTGCTACTTATAATTCACTCTCCACCAATGAAGTATCGAGTATGAAGAGGACGAAACTTACCTGAAACTTAAGAGAAGAGCAATTAGAATTAAGGCTCGCCAAACATCCAAGTATATCATCATTTCGATGGAATTGATTTATATGTATTCAGAAACGATTTTTATTAACATGGCAGGTTCATGTTTCAAGCATTCTTCAAACAAAATCGACTGTCATACTTTATTTAGTTCCCATATTCCGTATATTTAGGTTTTCAAACTCAAACTAGGGAACTTTCTGAGATAGTTCCGGTCTTATGCATCGTTAGTTCAAAGAAATAAAATGTTTGGGACTTCAAATATATATGATAAACACTCCACTCCTCTTATGTTAAGTCCACCAGACCTTCGTGCTTAGTTTGCTCTTTGTTTGTGTTTGTGCTTAGCTGCTCTTTTTGTGCGTCTAGTTTTGTATACCTTCTATCAAAGATTTTGATGAAGTAGTTAGTTGATTATATCAAAATTATACAGAGCATTAAAACTTTTCAGTGGAACACAACAGAATTTCAGTCACATTCAAGAAGTCAGTCAAGAAGAAAAAAACTGAAAACCACACAGAAAAACAATTAAAATCAGCATTATTCATACAAACAAAAGAAAGCATAAATTTTAATGTCCTCTATCTGAAAAGCTGTAAATCTTTCCACTTTTATGCCTTTTTATCGCGGTTTTAAGTTTTTTCGAGTTGGTGTTATTTTTACAACGGAATTATTGTCCCAACTCTTCTCGCTCATTCTTCATCCTGGTTTCACTTATGGAAGCGTACTGTGCAGCAGGGAGCTTTATTAGAAATTAATTTCGGAGGCGGAATAAGCCACCCACTCCATTCCCCTGCCGCGCTGGACGATGATGGAATGGCGTGAACGAGGAAACGAATGAACCTGAAAAATGTTTACGCGGATGTTGCGGTCTCTCCTAACCCACTTTCCCTTTTTTACACCCCAGTTCCGTTTTCCTACCCTTTCTATCCTGAACACCGAGTTCGTTTTCTCTCTTATTCCTACTCCTTGTGTTTCTACGGCTTTTCATTCCTGTGGAATTACTCATCACCCCCTTCTCTTCCTAGCATCCCCACCTCTTTGAACTCCTTCCTCTACCACCCCCTCCGCATCCTACCTCCCCTTCCTCTCTTATCCTCTCCTCGCCATCTTCTCTCTCTCTCTCTCTCCTTCCTCACCCCATTCCACTAGTATAGGCTGGAAAATCGCCTCCAGTTTCGCAATGAAACGAAATACAAGTTTAATGACTTTCGGAAATAACCAGGAGAAGTCTCTCAGCGGTTTCCACTTTTCTTAGCATTCCCAGCATCTCTCAGAGGATAAGAATAAGTCTGCCCGGATTGCACGCCGGGAAATGGTCTATGGAATATAGAGAGGGCTAATTCAAGTGATTTTGTAGTTTAGGTCACGTGGCCAACATTTTTCTCACGGCGTGCTCTAGCATGTATATGTGCGTGGCCAGGTTTTCCCCACAGATTTTCCTTGTGCGAGAGGCTTCTTTTGTCGTTTGTGTGATGTAGAGTAAATTATGTTTTCAATGCAGTCGTACGCGTTGCTGTGGTTCCTGAGGCGCAGGCCAAGGAGATATTTTATTCCGGGGACAGTTTTTTGCCATTGGTGAAGGCGCCGGGATAAAGCGAGTGGAACGCGTCGGGTGCAAAAGTGCGTGGAGAAATATCGCACGTGAGTTGAATTTTTCTTTTCTCCAGGTTTCCCTCTTGTTATCATCATATGAGGTTATTTAGAGAAGGTTGGAATACGTGAGGTAGGAGAGGTTTGTAGTGAAAGGAAAACTAATATAGAATTTCTTCAATGTTGGTGAACGTGTAAAATTATTAGTAAATATTATTAGTTTAACAATTATGGTAGTTTTGAAGACTTAAAGAATAATTTGACAAACTAAAAGTCTGAAAAGTATTGTCTACGGTCTACATCATCATTCCTGTTATAAAAAATGAGAATATCAGTGTTAACATGTTTAGTTTAATGAAGCTTTTCAGCTAATACGCGACTACTTCACTCCTGCCACTTTTATAGAAAAAGTATCTAAACAAGATTCTTCATATTTCCGCAAGTACATCTCATATATTGATTTTATTTTCAAGTTTAAGCTTTTTTAAAGCTTAAAAGCTTCAAAAGTTTTTGTAAACGAAAAAGTAAATTTCAACAAAAAATCCTAATAACAAAGAAGAAATATTGACATTTTCCGGTAATAGCCTTCGCACACGGCAAATATTTTGCAAAGAAAAACAGGTGCGTTCCATATTTTCATTTAGCAAGTGGAGGTTGTAAGCCTTTGGCAACGCACCCGAGAGTGAGTGAGCTGGGTTATATGGCTCGAGCTTTGAGGAGGGATTAAACTACCTGTTAAAGTAGGAAAATTGGTGGGATTTTCCACGCCGCTTGCGTTTTTCCTGCCAGGAGCGACGTTTTTCAGCAGCAACGGGGGCCTACACATACATCTACAGCTACACCTACCCTTAAACACGGGTAGATATATGTTAGTGTGAAAATAGGTTAGTGTATTTGTACCAGTGTATATGTGTATGAATGTGTGTGTAGGTGTTTGTGAATGTGTATGTGGAATTATATATGTATACGTGTATGGAGAATTGTATGCGTGTATGTGTGTGGGAACAAGTTGTGGAGAAAAACGGCTGTAATTTTTCACGGCAAATTAATAAACGCCCATGCCAGTCGCAGAATCGCCACGTAACCCCCGTTTTCTACCTCTTACCAATTTCCACCGCCTGCCCCACACTAGCAATTTTCGTACCCCTTTTCTCTCCACGCACGGCCATCCGGTTTCCGGTCCGTGTTTTCCACCTTTGCGCAACAAATGCTCGTGAACACCTTTTCGCCAACGCTCACAGCTGATGGGGAAAATTCGGCCGGAATTTTTCACCCACTTCCAGATCACCTCTTCGCCGCCAACGCCGCTACCGACTAACACGCAGCGACGCAGTGTATACTTTTTGTCGAGGTTCGCCGCCGCGGAAAAACGCGTGGAAAATCTGAAAATATACGACGCTTTTTCCACGTCAGGTTTTTCCAAAACGACAGCATGCAGTAGTAGTTGGACGACAATGAATTACTCACTATTGCCACAATTTTTAACTGTCGCCCAGTTTTGTTAGGCGTAAAAAATCGTAGTTGCTCGCGGCCTCAGCTTTATCAAAAATTTTACGAAAAATCAGACTTGATAATATTTGTTATAAATCATGGGAGTAGTCATTAATTATATTTTTTGGTACTTCAAACGTCTTGACATTTTTGGAAGGTTGTCAGGAATTGATTATTCGTCTTATTGTTAGTTTTTTTTAGGTTTTTGTCCCGATTTTCATAGTTGCATTATTTTTGTTAATATTATCTTTTTTTTTATTTTAGAGCTAATACATGTTGATTTTAGAGCTAATAAGTTTTGATTCGCCGACGCGCTGTGACGTAACGTCGCGTCCTACCTATAGGCGCACTCTATATAACGTACGAAGCACTAGTCAGCCACGCACTGGCTGAGCGACTATCTCGTGACCGCCACTAGCACGTTAGACGGCTACGGACTGGCCGCATGATTACTACTCATCAGTAGATTGGTCGTTCCTTTCACGTGACTACTTGGCTCCTCCCACTTTTATACACAATTAACCTAAATACAGATCTTGAATACTTATAGTTATATCTAACATTATTATAATTAAATTAATATTAATAAATTCATTAATAAATTATGTGAACTTGTAAATTTAGTTCAAGTGAAATAATATAATTATTATATTCTTGTTAGGATCCACACAGTGCGAGTGGCATAAATGTGCAAATATATGCAATGCAAGTATGCAAATTAATCTGCTGACAATGACGCTTGATTTGCATAATTAATTTCACGTCCTGCTTCATAATTTAATATGCTTAAAAGCAACAAATTGTTGTATGTTCTCTCTAATACCAAATGCGAAAATTTTTTCGAATAAATCTTAGGAACTTCACGTTTCTAACTTTTATCTTATTTGAAACTCTTTATTCTTTTGTGAAAGTAAACCTTTAGTTTGGTTTTAATTTCTCTAAAATAAGAATAAAAGAGATTGCAAATGACATATGTTTTTGTCAAAAATAATTTCCAGATTGAACGATGGAAAATCTATTAATGAGTAATCAATAATGAGCTGGAAAACTTGGTCGCCTCCACCCAGGCGTCGTTAAAGAGAGATTTGCTTTTTGAGTGGCTCTCGAGACGTGCAAGATTTGGCTACGGCCACAATTTCCGTCGAAACTTTAGGGTCGGCGGCGTGGCGTGGGTGGCAGGGGAGTGTCTTTTTTTGGCCACATCGCCACCATCAGCACTGCACTAGTTGGCCCTGAGTATACGAAAGTAGGAAACTGGGACTAAGTATTCCGGGTTGGTGATGCACAAGAAGCGCGTAATTTCGTCCGGAGTAAGCGCGAAGCGAGAAGAAGGGAAGGATTGTGATTAGTTAAGCTTGCAGGTTTTTTCCGGACGATTTGGAGATTAGAAGTGCTTCGAGTGTCAGCGTGCCAGAATAATGTTAGTTTTCGTGTGCTGGAGAACAACAAATTAGGGCAATTTTGGCAGAACGTCGATAAATTCTAGTTAGTTGCCGGACTTTAGTTAATTAATTCTTAATAAGCTATATTTATACTAATTCCGACTTTCATAAATTAATCTAGTGATTTGCTGCCTAGTTCGGACGAAGTTTGTTTAATTTATTCTAAAATTATCTTTATTAAATGTGGCCTAACTTAAGCAAACCTCTAGCTTAAGATGAAGCTCAAGCTGAAGCTCACACTGAAGATCATGCTGAGGCTCAAGCAAAAATTTAGTACTCAGTCCCCTTCCCCACTCTCAATCCACAGTTCTCAGTCTTCTCAATCATCAGACTCATCGGTCATCTCAGTCTTCAGTTGGAAGGCTCCTCAGCCCTTTCAATCCTCAGTCCTCTAAGTCCTGTCCTTGCAATCTTCAGTGATTTCAGTTCTCGCAATCCGCAGTGCTCAAATCTCAGTCCTCTCAATCCTCAGTTCTAAGTCCTTAATCCTCCGAATCTTCTATACACGGTCCTCAGTTCTCAGTCCTCTCAAGTCTCAGTCTCTTCAAACCTCAATCCCCTCAGTCATCAGTCCTCTCAATCCTCAGTTCTGAGACTTTAATCCTCCGAGTCTTCAGTTCTCGGTCCTCATAGTTCTCAGTCCTCTCAATTTTCAGTCCTCTCAAACCTCAGTCATATCAGTCATCAGTCCTCTCAGTTCTCAGTCTTCTCAGTCCTATCAATCCTGAGACTTCCCAATCTTCAGTTAACTATCCTCTCAATCCTCAGTCCTCTGAGTCCTCACATTTCTCATTCTAAAGTCCTCTCTAACCCCAGTTCTCCCAGTTCTCAGTCTTCTCAATCCTTACTCCTCTCAAACCTCAGTCCGCAGTCTTCTCAGTCCACAACCTAACTTTGCAAAACATAACCACAATCTAAAATATGCAAGTATAAACAATGTTAGACATGTTTAATACTTTAAAAGTTATTAATCTCAAAACAATCTCGATAATTTCTTAAAATTTGACAATTTCGCCTCTGGCCTACACGAGTATGCAAATGTATATAAAGTCACAGCAATCACATCACATACAGTCACTTCTGTCACGTCACATACGTGACAGCGAACATTCCACATAGATAGCAACCCACCGCACCGCACTTCCGCCGAAATATGGAGGCGCCGCCGCCGCCGATGGTGTGCACATATGACGCCATCGCAAAAAGGCAGCGAGCGCATTAATCATTTATTTCTTTTATCATTTTTCCCAAAAGCCTTCAAACCCGTATCCTGAACCCGAAAACCCATCCACACACGCCGAATAGCTGGATATTGTATCATCTTAAATTTCGCACATCATGTTTTAACGTTTCATCATGTCAATCTTTGTTATTCTATCGTTTTATTACTTTATTAATTTTATGAAATTTGCTAAAAATCGACCTGCATTCAAATATTTTGAGTTATTAATGTATACTATCAGTTTTGCGTAATTTTATAGTGAATATAATTTGATTGGTCGAAACGCTATGACGTAGGACTGCTCCCAACCTATAGGAATTCTCTAAGCCACGTACGTAGCAGCTAGTCAACGACACACAGGCTAGGAGACTGTCACATGACCCCTACTCACCCACTATGCGGCTAGCCAGTGGCTGTTACGTGTTCCTTCATTGGTCGTTCATATCACGCTCCTACTTGGCTCCTCCCACTTTTATAAAAAATATCCCAAACACATCCCAACATATATTAATCACCCTTAATATTATCAAACACGTTTTAAACAATAAATAACTATATTGACTTAAAACAACACTGTTAAAAACATTTATGACATCCTGTACATTTTGTAAATTATGCACCATATTTACATAAACAGGAAACTTAAGTAAATCTCAACTTAACAGGTTAAGTTTAGTCGTTTGGGTCGTGTTGCTTTAGGTTGTGCGCTTGCTCGCCGGGTGCTTGTGGCGCCTGAAACGTAATAGCCTGAAGTTTGAACCGTGTTCATGTACACCGTTTGACTGCGAGCACTTTACTCTTATCCTTGTTCATATTCGCTAAAAGGACTCTTCATGCATTTCTTGTGCTTACCGCCATCGCGTACCTAACTTCACGTTTTCGCATGCGAATGTGCATCCGAGAGTGTAAGCAAACGAGCGACCGCATCCCACAATCCTTTGCTGTTTTGCTGGCCAAAGACCAAGAAACACTCGCGAAACTATTCCTCGAGAGTTAAGTACATGCTAACCAAAAGTTATAAAATTTCATTTAAATTGTCAGAGTACTTGGATTATTATTTTTTGCTAGATTTATTTTATTATTCACTTTTTAGTTTAGAAAACCTTATTAGGAAAAGTTCGGTTTTCATTTAAAATATGATATTGTAGAAATGATAAATGATATTTCAAAAGGAATATCATTTTTGGAAAAAGGTTAAAATACTCGTTCGGTTGGTATAAAGCCGGACTAAATAGCTCCTAAATTATTAAGGATATTCAAAGTGAAACTTCGACATTCACAAGGAAAGTATGTTTCAACTTGTGAAACTTCATGTTTCCGGACAGAAATCTCGCTTATTTTTCATATTACATAAGCTTGTAATAGCACCGGTAAAAGATGATAAAATTGTCAATTATATTACATCAAATAGTATAAAATAGCTGATATAGTTTTTGAGATATTAAGAGAAAAATTTAAATTGTCAAAAATTATAAAAATAGCTTATTTTCCTACGGATATTAATAGGCCCAATAAATATATTCAAATAAAGTAAGGTAAGAACGTTATATACCACTAGAAAGCACATTTTATTCTCTACATCATACAGGAAAGAAATTCCAAATATCTTAATTTCATCACGAGTTATTGGCGTTTAAAACTAAAGTTTCAAAATTTCTGGCTTATTTTAAAAATGCATTTATATAAGTTTACAGAATTTTAGCAGGTTTTAATTAATAAAATTTGAAATGTATCTATCCTTGAGCTATATATCTTCCTCTATGAGTTTACGAAGATACTGTGACATTTCAACGAATACAAACGGCGATAGGGCAATAATCCCCAGTTTTGATGAAATGTCGCCACCCGTCGAAATTGTCGTATTGCGTCGACCTCGCGTTCGTCCATCATCCTTACCGCCAAGAAAGCTAGAAGCCGGAAACCGACGGTGGCGGTTGTTAGCGACAGCGGTAAGATGAGGAAGATTGAAGTGCGATGCCGCGCAATTCGCAAACTTAAACGAGGAGCAATTCCTCTATTTCAACGCCACGCATCCTGCAACCTACCGTAGTTACTGCTCCTTGTTTATTCTCCTTCTCACTCCTGCTCTCCTGTATTCGTTAGGCCTCCAACTAAGGCGGATCTCTTTCCATTAGATTCGAGAAGTTTCAGATGTAATTCGACGGCACACATTTAGATTACAAAGTTACACCACGCATACATTGGTACGTGTACATATATGCATAGTTACACCAAAGTATATGCATATTCATTGCAGGACTCGCAGCGAAATAAGGAAAACTATCCAGTGAAACCCAGAAGCTGGGAATATTACGTAAAGGGCGGAAATAAGATGAGGCAAGGTGTATGGGAAGGTAAAGCGAAAATCAACTTTGAATAGTTCAAATTATTGCCTATTCGATTAGTGTTTAAATTTGCATATTTTCTATATATTCTGATTATAGTTCGTGTATATAATCATCTATTGAAAATTAACGTGAAAACTTTCATTATTGAGTTGTTTTGTTAAAATTTATTGATTCTCTTCACTCTCACGCCATTTACGTGCTGTTTTAAAAAAGTTATGAAATAGTATTATACAATATTCAATAAAACAAGAATTTCTCTACTTGAATTTGAAAGGATATCAGAAAAATCTCTGCCAGTTTTCGATGTATCAAATTTTAAACTTCCCTATTTACCAAAAAAATGGATGTTCGAAAATTATACTTTAGTTTTACAGTTTAACAACCTTATTTGTTATTTAGTTATGTAATAATATTGTACACTATTCGACGGAAAATTTTATCATCTTTTATAAAACAGTTTATTTATATACAAAGTGTTATTCATTTTTTAGATATCGAGCGTCAAACTTGGACTTTCACATGATAACTCACTTTAACTAGTTCTATTTCCAGTTTCGGCCCCCTAATTGTGAGGGTTTAGGATATTATATAAACTTGTGAGACAAGCCTAGAAAGAGGATAAAATTCTCTATTTAATGAGCAAGGATACTATAAAGTAGCTGTAATAGTTTTCGTAGTATTAAATGTTAAAATTTCTTGGTCTCAAAGAAATAAAACTAGCTTTCAACGGTCTAGAAACATCTTTTCCCATAAACGTATATAATTTTAGGACATGGCATAGTTTAAATACCTTTTATTCATAAATTATTACTATCAAAAAACGTTGGTTATTTAATTTTTAAGTGTATTTTAGTCTTAACACATTAGGTGCACTTTTCACATTTACAAAATTATGTCAACATTTTTCAAAAATTTCTCAGCCACGTTTCTTTCTATAATAAAATAAAATCCGTACATTTTCTCATTTTCAATAGAAATATGAGAAAAAAAAAACGCTCCCTCAAACATCAGTTAAAAATGTTGAACAAAATGTCGATTACCTTTCACTCTTCAACCACTCTTTCACGCGTTTTTTCTCTCTTAAAATGTGCCAGGATAGCAAAAAATGGCTCGTGTGGCGCCTCTACGCGACGTAATCTACGTTAGCCGTATTATGCAGTGAAAGAGGCCCCTCCGAGCGAGCGACAAACAATGTCATTAATTATTCTGCGATAATTAAAAAACTCGCGTGCCGGACACGAGTGGATGGCGCGCTCGTCCACTTGCTTTGCCCGGCGCCGCCACCAAATAGAGCCGGCGAAGCGGGGAGGAAATTGCGAATGTTTGAAGTGTTCTTCGCTCTGGCGTTGGACTTTAAGCGATGGTGGAAATTAGATGAACATTCAGGGGAATCCTTTTCGCCAGCTAATGCCGAGAGACGCAAAAAGTGCGCATGCAAACTGTATTAATGCACTGCTGTTTTAATTAACAGCAATACTTTGCATTTTTCAGCGAAACTTTTCACTTTGAACCTTTTTAGAGAATTAAAATGGATTGGGAATAATTTTATTTTTAATGGGATAGATTTATTATTAAAACTTTCTTTAAGACATAAAGAGTTAAATTTGACGTTTCACAAGAGAAGTAGGTATCAACTAATCATATTTTATATTACAGTTTATAATCATTTGTTTATAAAATTGTATAGGTACACTTACTAAACATAACCAGAAAGGGGACAAATTTTACTATAATACGATGTCATGTATCACAAAATTTCTCCAATAATTTTGGAAATATTGGCAGAGAAACTTTGACATTCTCTGGTCAAATCAGTCATTTTTTTATATTTCTGCGCTGAAAAATGTCTTCTTAAATGTCTATAGAGAGGACAAAATTTTCTTTCTATAGATGTACAGCTTTATAAATTATCTTTACTAGTTTTGAAGATTTTCAGAGTAAAACTCCATCATTTATTTGGAAAAAAATCGTTTCTGATAGTTATATTTGGTATTTCCGGCTTCAATTCTCGGTTATGTATAATATTACATAAATTAGTTATACACGGTTAGAAAGTGGATTAATTTGTCCCTCATACCATGTTATGTTTTATAACATATCTTTATAGTTTTGGTAATATCAAGAGTGAAGCTTCGCCATTTGGTCGAAAAAAGAGTTAATTTTTACGTCTTAGGGCTAAAATCTTCATTATTTATAATGTAATATGAACTTGTTTCAATGGTCTAGAACGAGGATAAAGTTCTCTTTCATGTAATCTGCAGTTTTACACCCTCTTTCTGACGATATCATTTGTGGCCCGATTTCGATGTGGCGCCGGTTCAAACCCGGTCGGGGGCTTCCAATTTTCTCTTTCCCTGTTTAATTTCAATTTCAATTATTTAATTTGTTTGTAAAAATTCATTAATTATGCTGAATGATTACATGATATTTGATACGTCAATGCTAACTAGTCTAGGGTCGTTCAAACAAGACTGTATGATAGTAGTTGTGTGAATGAGTTAGGAAAAATGATTACTAAATACTTTCTCTCAAATATATAATTCAAACTTCACTCTAAATTGCCGAAAAAACAATATAACATATATTCTCATTGTATATCTTTTTAAACGACCATAAATTGTATTTGTTGGAGAATGGTACACGAACAGAATCCACAACTACCACGGTGTCACACGAGACAAGCACCAAACCAACTACAATTATACAGAGTAAAGAAGAAATAGAAGATGTAAAAACGAAACTCGGTTTAAACATCAAGGAAGAGGAAGAAAAGAAATTAGAGGAAGCGTCAACAGGTACTACCATAGGAACGACTGAAGCCGAGATGAACCACCTAAGCTGCATCACCAAGCTTAGGTTAGAGTTTGTAAAGAATTCATTAGTGGGTATAAGTTCCACGGTAACAACGCCATGGCATCCAGCACCGAACCAAGGCTGGTGAAGAATTGATTTGTGCAGCGGAAGAAGAGGATGAACTAGATAGTTTTCGGCAAGCACATGATGTGGGCAATTTGGCCATCAGCTCACAATGGTGCTGTTCCACGTGGAATCGAAGAAACAACTCGGGTAAGAACACGGTGGAAAGCAGGATCCATATTTCAACGATAAAGGATCCAACAAGAGTGAAACACCTGAAGACACCGTCACATCGAGTATACAGCTTCATGATCTTTAGTGGGGGCCCAAGACGTAGATGTATGAATCAACAGGGCATCGCAAGATAAGAAGTGTCGATGTACTCGAAAATATTTGTATTTATATTTGTATTCATATTTGTATCTGTAATTGTATTTGCATTTCTATTTGTGTTTATTTGTACGTATATTTACATGTACTGTATGTGTAATTTTCCTAACCAATGTAGGCGTCTTGTTTGGTATGTACACAGCAACATTTCAGCTGATAGTTGGACGCGTCCGTACAGGATGGAAAAATTGAGATGGTCTTGCGTCCTAACTACGTCAGTAGTAACAGAACATTGCTTAGATTCACTTCACAACAACGAAGAGCCTAAGAACCTCAGTTGTGAATGTTTCGC